>VDFB02075321.1:220721617-220822424 GCA_007258455.2 Sequoia sempervirens | reverse complement strand
AATTAGCACTAAATCTGACACTAAACCCAATGCTAAACTCGGCGCTAAACCCAGTGCTAAACCTGACGCTAAATCTAGCACTAAACCCGATGCTAAACTCGGCACTAAACTTGATAGAAAACTCAACATTAATAATTAGCGCCTACTTGGCACTAAATCCGGCACTAAACCCGATGCTAAATCCAACATTAAACTGGGCGCTAATTAGCACCTACTTGTTTTGATCAGCGCAAAAAATGCCAAAAATAGTGCCATCCCAATAAATAGTGCCGAATTTTTCAAAAAATTGGAGAAAAATACATTAAAAAAATGGGTGGAAGCAAAAAAGGGAGCTAATCACAAGGATTTGTTGTAGTGGTATGAGCAAGTACATCTACCATATTTTGGATTCCATACTCAATCATGTGCACTCTAAAGTGTCTATCTTTCCCAAAGAGGATGAGAAGTGGATGAATCAAATGTTGAAATGTCATTCTCCAAAAATTTTCTAGAAGTGGATGAAGATGAATCCCCATCACTATCATCACTATTAAAATTAGAAGAAAAATAAGAAAACTCTACCTCAAGAATTTTCTTTGAATGGTTTGATATGGTAGCACATGGCTTGTATGATTATAATCTCCCTACTTATGAGTACAATCTAAAGAAACAAAATGAAATCATTGACAAGCATGTTAATCATTCTCCCAATATCTCTCCTAATTGTGAGAGTATCTTGGTGCAAGAGAATGAAATCATTGACACATTTCTTAAAATCGCTTTGCCTAATCTTCATTCATCTCCCAATATATCCCCTACTTGTGAGAATTTTTTGGTGCAAGAGGATGCAATCATTTAAGATCATGACAATCATAGTTGTTATTCTCTTGATATCTCACTTACTTGTGAAGAAGGTGTCTTGGTGTTAGAGTATCCAATCATTGAGTGTCATGAGGGTCTTGTTTGTTTCTCTCCCAATACATCTTCTACTTCGAAGATACTATGGCATAGGAGGATAAAATCATTGATACATTTCTTTCAAAAGACAGTAAGATGGATTTCATAGATAAAGATGAAAAGGTAATATAAGAACCCCCCTTAATATAAGATCATCAACAAATAGTTAATTCATTTGAGGCTATGAACACACAATTGAATATTAGTCTCCTTTAATTATTGGACCTCCTAAAATTCCTCTAATTATTGGACCTCCTAAGACTCCTTTAATTATTGAACCTCCTAAAATTCCTTTAATTATTGGACCTCCTAAGATATTATAAGACCTCCTAAACCTCTAGGTCATATCCTAAATTTTGCAAGGAAAATAACCTAGCACAACCATGCAAATAATGTATCACAACAACCAATTTATCCCGTAGTTGCTCATACATATAACACTAGAAATAACAAGCAGCCAAAACAAATGCCAACATCCATCCCATTACCTCAACCATACCTCCCACTTACACCTAACATTCCTCAGCGTAGTTGTAAGGAGTATGATCTTGTGGAAAAACTTTGTGCTACTCCTACTAATATCTCTTTGTGGGATTTAATTCAAACATCACTTGTTTATCATGGTATTCTTTAAAATGCTTTACAAAAATTTGTTGCCCCTCCTAGTGTGCAACCAAATGATGTGCCAACTTTACTTGAGAGTATGAATTCACCTAGTATAGACATTGTATTTCATGAAAATGAGTTACCCCCTTTGGAAACACAAAAAAAAAATGTGTTGATGATAATGGCTATTATTAATAGGGTTAGGATTAGGTGTACCCTTATTGAAAATGGTTTAGGGATTAATGTTTGTAGAGTTAACCTTTTAGATATAATTGTAGTAAACAAGACTAAAATTCAACCCATTGATTTGTTAATCAAAGGTTTTGATAATGTGGGAAAACAACCACTTGGTGTGGTGATGTTACCTATTAAAGTTGGTAAGGTTGTGTTGCAAACTCCCATCCATGTCATGCTCCATGACCTTTCATACAATCTTCTCTTGGGAAGACCATGGATTCATGAGATCAAAGGGGTTCCTTCGATACTTTATCATTTAATGAGATACGTTTACAACAATAAGGTTTACAAGATAAAATTTGATCCTAAATCTAAAGATTGTTTGCAAACTGAAACAAGAATAGAGAGTCGTTTTAGAACATTGATACCAACTTCAAAAGTGGGACCTTTAAAAATTCAAGACAAATAGGAGTGTCTTTCATCCATGACAAAGTTGTTGGATGATGATTGGGGATCATTAGATTTCACACCTACATTCATGGGGGAATACAAGATTACACAATCAAAATAAATAAAGAAAGACAAAGAAGTTGCAATGATATCAACACAATCTATCACTGGATTGTCAAAAACATCCACAATTACACATCCACTTATGATGAAAGTGATTATGAAAAACCATCTTCCTCGAAAGAAATGGAAGCCATTTATGGAAGAGGCTATCAACTTTTGAAACAGTTTGGCTATAATGGAAAAGGATGTGGTGCAAAAGAATAAGCTATTTGTGTCCTTGTAGAGCTCAACACACAATAAACAACAAAAGGTCTTGGCTAGATTGTCCTTCAAAAATAATGAAAGCATAAAAAATATCTTCACTTAATCATACAAGAGACAAATAGCATTAGTTTTTGCTCCTTGTCATGTGGTATTTGTAGTATCAAAACATACTCACTACCATGCATGGGGATATAAACTAGTCTTTATGGAATCATATTTTATTTTGCAAGGAACAACACATTATCATCCATATTGGCTCATCTTTGTCCCTACACTTGGGGGGCAAGGGGTTAGGTGCAATCCTTCTAGTAAGGGATCCCTTTATATCTCCTTAAAATATTAGTGTAGAAAGTACACAAACATTTTAAAGGGGGGGCATATGGTCCCCTACTTATTATTTGCAAAAGAAATAGTCCCAAGTTATAGTGATGATAGTATACATATCCTAGATAGTGTGACTTGTCAATGGAATTTTGACCTTCTCAATCTATGTTGTGTCTCCTTTGTGGTGATATTAGGCTTGATATCCTCTAAGCGTGTGACTTTTCTTGACATATGATATTCCCCTTTGTGGTAATATTATGGCTAGTATTCACTAGGGTGTAATCTTTTCATTCCCTGACTTGTCATCTCTTAGTAGTGATTTCATGTGTAATATTCCCTAAGGTGTGACCTTTCATGTATTGAGAAATTCTCCATCGTCATTTTATAAATCAACTTTCATGGTGGTGTTGTGTAATAACACCCCTTGAGGATTTTTTCCTTGTCTCATGCACCTTCTTAGGCAATTTTATGCACCTTCATAGGTGGTTTTGTCATTTTTTGTGTCATGTTAGGTGATTTTTTCATTTATGCGCCTTTGTAGGTGAGTTTTTTTTGCACCCTCAGAGGCAAGTTTATGCACCCCTCAAGATGAGGTTTTTGGAAAGATAGTTTATGGATGCAACATATCAAAGATTTTTGGGTGATGAACTTGAGCACGCCTTTTAACATGATTGTCGAGCATAACACACCTTTCTTGATAGTAGAGCTATGTTTTTCATGAATGTCTAGCATAATGCAACTTGCTAGCCTTGTGGAACCCATCATATTACATGGACATCTAGCATAACATAGGTTGCTAGACAGTAGATCCATGTGGCTCATGGGTGATTTGGCATAATACAACTTGCTAGTTCTCATGGGAGCATTCATTTAACTAACATTTATTTTATGGATGAAGTTTGGTATTTGAGATAATTTAAGACTTAAGTCTCTTTTCCTTGCCACCTTGAATCTCTTTAGCACTAACCTTGTGATTGAGTTTCTTTTTTGTGTCTTCTTTTTGCTTATTTTCATTTCATCATCATCTTTATGTTATATCATGTCATGTGTCTTCATCATGTATGCTTCATGTTTTTCGACGTGTATGTTTATGTATGTTATCTTGTTGCATTACATACATGTGTGTGTTCCTTTGTGCTCATGTTGTCTTGCCATGGGATCTTAGATCTTGGGGGCTTTCACGCTCCCCCTAGATCCTTAGTCATCCTATCTCTTCAATGTTTGTATATCTGGACCCCTCTTGACATATATTTTTCTACTTTAGTGTGAGTTTGAGCATAAGTTCACACTCTCACAAAATTAGGGGCTAAATGTAACGTCATAAATTATCACCCTTGACAATTTTACACCATATTTTCCTCCCCTTTAATTTCCTAAATTATGCATTCCACAACTTATTTTAAGAATTTCCAAACAATTTGCAAGCATAAAACAAATGCTTTCATTTAATACTTTACCCCCAACTCCTAAAACTTCAAAAAATAGGCCTTGGACAAATTGGCGCCTAGGGCACCTATGTCCCCCTATTTTGGCTCCAAACTCAAATATGTCGGTGTCAAAATTTTATTATTTGAAATTCAAATATCTAAAGTCAATTGTCGAGATTTAATTTTTTGGAAATTATAATAATAGCATATAAATACATAATTATTACATCATTTGAAAATTAAGTGAAAGTATTGATAATCTAGAGCATGAATTATTATCAAGAGCATCCATTAGAGGGTTTATTGCAGCAATTCAAAATCCAAACATCATGTCAAAATGTATGTGATTTTATGCATGTTCATGTTTTCATATTGCTTGTGAAGGCTAATCTTTGTAGGTCTCTAAGTAATTCAAGCCATTCAAGCAATCAAGCAAGCAAGATCCAAACCTTGAGGCTTAGATGTGTATGACTTTAGTCCTTCAAGGAAGCGATTGAACAGTGGTGAGTTGCAGCACTTTGTGGACTCATCATTCCTTATTATCATTTATCTTTCTATCATTTACATTGTAATTATGGAAGTGGAAAAACTAATACAGGGTTTGACCAAGGCAAGCCCCTAAATGGCACAACATTTCTTCTCTCTTTGAATGTGCAAGTTCCATGCATGAGGAAGATTGAAGGAAGTTTGGAGATCAATTATTCATTATCACAATAAAACCCTACACTTGGCAACTCATGAAAACTCAGTTACAGAATTATCCGACTGTGATCTAAAAGTGCAACAAGCAAGAAATAAAAAGCTATGATTTGGCACCTGAGGACTATGAAAACATATATAAATTTTCTCTACAAGGATAGTGGCACCTTGGGGGCGTATGTCCTCCAAAATCAGGCTCAAATTTGAACCACATGTGCACATTTTCCTACTCAATCCATTTATGTAGTATGTTTCTATCTGTGATTTCTCAGATCTGTTGTTTTTGCATCAAAACAATCATTTGTATCATTAGGCTAGTTGAATCATTGCATTTCATTTCTAAATCCATTCCAAAAAATTTCAAGGGTAGGTTGACTCATCTTTCAGGTTGTAAGTCAATCCTATACCTTGTCCAAATCCATCAAACCCTTGCCACCATCAAATCTCTAATGAAAATTTTGGAAAAGTGCCTAAACCCTAAAGTGAAATCTCTAGGGTTTCACTTTTTCTATGTTTCACCTTTAGTCAATTTCATGTAAGTCTTATATTCCACAAGTTAGGGGTCAATCTATTGGAGTTTGTCACATAGATTAAAAAACAAAACTTCCATCAAAGAGATAGATCTTTAATACAAGAAGCTACAACTATTTACATCGCTAGTTATTTTTAGTGTAATGAGGGTTTGGATGGCAAGGTTGCCACAACCAAGTTTTGAAACCAATGGAAGTTGCATGCCTTTGTATCATGATGGCTTGTTAGTCATGAAATTGGTATAGATGTTGATGCAAAGATGGTGCAATGGATTGATAAAGCCTGCAAGAATTGAACCCTTGATAGCTTTCTTATCTTTGACCCTTTGTGAAGATTTCTTGTAATAAACATCATGCATATAGATGTGCACATATATGATTGAGGATTGGTAATTATGTGTTGTGTAGGTTAGTGATGAGGATAAGAGTAACAATCTTTGCAATAGTTGGGATTTCTCATTGAGTAGTAGATGATTTAAAGAAAATCTTGATAAAAGTGTGGAAGAGAGCATGGATTCTAATATGAATAATGTGAAGGTGCTTGTTAGATAATTTGTAAAATTAATCTCTCTCATAGATGCCAAACACTAGAGCTATCATTTCCCACATAAAGCTCAACTATAAAATTAAATTATTTTTAATTAAAGTTTGGTGTATTGTCATTTAAAAATTAAATTAAACTTAAACTTATTTGTGAAATATTACATAATGTGTGTGTGTGATTTTTTTGGTATTTCAGAATTATAGCATTGGCAAACCTTGACAAGTGGATATATGCAAGGCCAATATGGATATCATGGTGTAGGTTGAACCAATGGGATACTACCATTAGTATTTATGCAAGAGAATGAAGCTTATTTAATTGGCTATTGGCATCATGTATGCTTGCCATAATTGTGACCCCACCACATAGCCACATGTCCTTGTATGATTGGTGGCACACAAAATATCGCATGCAACTAATCTGATTAATTTAGTTTTACATGGGTCATCAAGTTTTTACCATACAATCCATAAATTTGACTCCACCCGCCACAAATCATACCCAACATGCTCACTCCAATATATCCTTCACTATTGCACATATGCCCTAGCTCAACATGACAATGTTAATTATTACCTACGGATAATCATTGAAAAATGCCTAATGGAAATTCTAATATATCATAGTTTGTTGCAACTCAAGTCTACATGTGTGCTAAATGAATTTGTCATATAACATAGATAAAAGACTAATGAAAAGCTAACATACAAATTCCTAGAGAGGATGTGTGGTGATTGAAAAGAACATAAAGGTTACATTAACATTATTGATAAACACATAGAACGATGAGTGATTGATGATGGAAATCAAACAACCAAGATGTTGATGTGCAAATTTGAAGAAGGTCACTCATGACTTACTAGTTTTCTAGTTAATTTTCTTTTTTTTTTAAGTAAAAGACACCTACAAGTATATTTTGAACATTGAAACGATGGCTAAGTCTAGAAGTTTGTATTTTCATTAATTTGCAAAGGAAGGTTTAAATATAATATTGTGGGTGATCAAGCTTGATTGCAATTGAGAGCTTGACTCTTCTTTCCATTTTAAAAATATGGCCTCTTAAATGTGGCACCCATATGTAACTTTTTTCTCTTCTACCTATAATGTATGATGCATGGATTTTAATAATAACAAAATAAAGGAAAAAAAATATGACATTTGTATAAAATACACTAGAACTCAAGCATGGCCAACCATATAATGCCACATTGTCAACATCTTCCCAATACTATTCAACATGGGACTATTCACATAGGACTAATGGTTTCATTGTATAATTACAATTTTGGCTATGGTTACCAATCTTTAAAAATACAAGTTTAAGAATCTACTCCAAAATATATGAATGCAAAGGTAATGCATGAATGTCCTCCTCTTAAACTTATAAGCTCAACGAGAATACAAAATGACTAAAAGTAAACACAAGGCTAGGTAAAATAAAATAATAGTAACAAAATTTGAACAAAAGAAACACACAAATACAAAGAAGCCACAATAAGAAACCAACAATTTGCTCATTTTAGGTTAAATAGTGTTATATTGATACTACTAATTTGTATAAGTTACAATAAAATTCATTTCAAAATGAGTCTCTCTAGAGTCTATCAATCTACTTTAAACTAAATGCAAGAGATCATTGAAGAATAGAGTCAATTGTGTTCCCATCTTTTCAAGAGGTAGTGCAAACTTTGTTTGGTGTTTAAAAGAATTGAGACAAATGTGAAACTTTATATCTACATTAATTATCCCTTTGTTTTATGTTTTGATCCCTTACATGTTTGCTATCTTGAGAATGATAAGGGCATTGAAAGAACATATTTGCCTCTATAATGTCAAGAAGAGGACATACAAGTCAAGTACAAATAATTAAATTTAAATTAAAACTATTATCATTGATCAAGGATTTATCAAAAGTATATCCATTGTACTTATATGTCTATCTATGTCAACATTCTTGTTGATGTGTTGTCTACTAATTAGTCCGCATATCTTTGCATGAATAGACTCATACGCATACAAGCTTCAAACATCATACACAAAAGACTCTTCCTCAATTTTAAAGTGAGAAACCATAAAATTTTATAATGTGAAACATGTGCTACTTAAAATACAATCAGTATTGTGATTGATGTCTAAACTCAAAGTGATTGACTTCCACTCGGCCATTTCATAATAACAATGCAAAATAACACATAAAAGTGATATTCATATTTAAAACCTATTTGACATACCCATTATTCCCAAGATTAAAAAAAGTAGTGTTGAGAGAATGGCAAAATCGTAGCCTATCAAACAAAATGGTAACAAATCTAACTCACGACGTTTGAAGAAAATTGAAGAAAATGTTCAGACTTCCGTGTATGCATGCGGTGAGCGTGGATCGAAAACGCGTCCTTCAGATCTTCAGTCTGACGCTCTCCCAACTGAGCTATCCCCGCATGAATAGTAAAAGCCTTGACTATTGATAATCAATCTAAAAGTACGTGGCAGGAGAAATTCACGAACGGGCTACATAGAAAAGAAATAACGTTACTGAGAAAATGTGTGTTGTAAGTGCGCCGCAGATCTTTATAGTTTTACTCTTATTCTTACTTTATGCCTACATTCCTTCATCTATGCACTCGGGCTTTTAGTCTTATTCTTACTTTACTCCCACATTGAATAAACGATTGAAAGCAAGTGGAATAGATGTCCTATAAATAACCCCACTGAAAAGAGAACAAGTACGGAGCCGCGTGGTCAAGACAGAGCGAACTATTCTTTCGCCTTTTACTAAAGAATACCGTGTCTTGGCCACTCAAAGCGGCATACGCCTATTTTTGGAGGCTTTCTCAAAACAGAGAAGGCCCAAAACACAAAACACCAAATTTATTTTGGAAAACTAGTTCACAACATAGATTGTTTGTAATTTATCATAATAACTAAGCACGATTTGATGCAAGGGCATCATCTCCTTTTCAATTTTAGTTTATTTCTGCTTTCAGTTTTGGTTTATTTATTGTTTCGGTTTTTGGTTTTAGCGTGATTTGTTTCTTAATGTGATGTTAGCCTCATGATCGACTCTTCTTCACAAATCGATGGTTAGCAATTTGGTAATTGTTGATGGATCAGCAGTTGGGAGGACGGGTATTTGAAGAGAGGAGGCCGCCGGTGAGCTGAAGGCAAAAGAGATAGACCACGTTTGAAGGGCGACCGACAGAATAAGGCGATGTAATGTCTGAGGTGTGGCCAACGATTGAAGGTCGATTTGTCTCGGAAGGGGGATGTGTACAGGCCGAACTTTGAAGGCCTTTTTGATGTGTAGTGTGAAGCCTCTGCTGTAAGAATGGTAAGCTGATTTTGGACAGTCACCAAGTTGTTTGTAACCATCGGGCCATTGAGAAATAAAACCTTCCGTTTTGATTTTCCCATCTTTGAATGTGAATGAACACAGTTCTGATGATTTCAAACTTTAAACTGAACTGAACTTTAAAGTTGTGAGAGTTTGCATTGGCTGGAAATCTATGTGATTCGAATTTACCCTGTGAGCAGGCCATCAAGTGGTATCGGAGCTAAAAGTGATTGGGCATTGGTGAGTGTACAAAATGCCTCCAAGGAGAATGGCAGAGGCGGAGCCCGAGGAAGAGGCAGAAGGGAACAACATGGTGAGGAATTGTTGCAGCATTTGATAGTACAATTGGATGCCTTTGAAAGGGCACGGAGAAGAGGGACCGTCCCCCTGATGAAGTTGCAAGTGATGATGAGGAAGAACAACCACTAGATGACAATGAGGGAGGGACAAGGAGACCAAGAAGGTTTTGAGGAAAGATTGTTGAGGACTGTCATGAATGTGGGTTTCAAACCCAAAATGGAAGCTCCTACTTATTCGGGAAGTCTCAATGGTGAAGATTTAATTGGATCAATGATTTAGACAAGTATTTCGAATATGAGGGTATACCAGAAGAAAGAAGAGTGAAATTTGCTTGCACCAGATTGAAGGGCTGTGCTGCTATGTGGTGGGATTTTGTCCAAACTAGGAGGAGAAGAAAGAATAAGGAAAAGATTAACTCTTGGGATCAGATGGTGGCAAAATTGATGGCTAAGTTCCTTCCAAGAGATTACCAAACTAATCTCTTCAAAAGATTGCATAATTTGAAACAAAAAGACATGATTGTGAAAGATTATATGGAGGAATTCTATAAGTTGGTAATTAGATTAGGGCATAGTGAGGAAAATGTGGAGAAAATTACCAGGTATATGACTGGTCTAAAGTATAGTCTACAAGATGAATTAAGCCTTATGTCCCCTAGAAGCTTGGAAGAGGCTTATCAACTTGCCTTAAGGGCAGAGGAAAAGTTGCATAGGAAACGAAGTCAACAAAAGAAGAAGAGAGGAAGAGGTTTTAGAGGAAGATGGTAGCAAATTGGTAGAGGGCAGTGACATCATCAAGGAGAAGAGGTTGGAAGTTCTAGTGGAAGATCCTATGGAAGAGGTGGTTCTCAAGGTAGAGGTAGAGTGTTCGCTGGAAAATGCTTTAAGTGCAACCAATATGGACACAAGAGCTGGGAATGCTCTGAATAATCTCAAGGGGGACATTCCAAGTTTGAAAGAAGTAATCAAATTGTTCATGTTGATCAAGAAAGTGTGGGGTCTCCTGTTCACCACAAAGAGGAACCAAAATCTGGTGAATCACTATTGCTAAAGAGGGTATTGTTGAAGCCTCAAAAGGAAAGTCAAGAACTGGTCCAAAGGAGAGCCTTTTCAAAACCAAGTGTAAGTCCAAAGGTAAATGTTGTAGATTAATCATTGATAGTGGTAGTACAGATAATATTGTTGCAGCAAAGATGGTAGAAAAGTTAGATCTTAAAATAATTAAGCATCCATCTCCTTATAAGGTATTATGATTGCAAAAAGGTCATCAATTGTTAGTAAATGAGCAAGCCCATGTTGATTTTCAGATTGGTAATTATAAAGATAGTGTTCTTTGTGATGTGATGCCTATGGATGTGTATCGTCTATTGCTTGGTAGATCATGGCAATTTGATAGGAAAGCAGTGCATAATGGAAGGGAGAAACACATATACTATTGAAAAAGATGGAGTGAAATGTACCTTAATGCCTATGAAGGAACCTGAAGAGGACAACAACAACAGTAGTAGTGGTAAGGTAATGATGGTAAGTGGTAAGGAGTTTCTACATGAGTTGAAGGATGTGGAAGTAGGATTTTCTTTGGTTCTTAAACTTAGAAGTGTGTTTACTACTACAAAACTTGATGATTTGCCTCTTGAAGTGCAAGACATTTTTAATGAACATTTGTATATTCTTGTATTTGATTTTCCCAATGGTTTGCCTCCTATGAGGAGCATTAGTCATCAAACGAATTTGATTCCAGGGGCTAGCCTTCCTAACAAGGCTGCTTATAGGTTGACACCTATGGAAAATGAGGAAATAAGGAAGTAAGTGGAGGACCTTTTTTGAAGAAGGGTTTGATAAGGGAAAGCCTAAGTCCTTGTGTTGTCCCAACAATACTAGTGCCAAAGAAAGGAGGGGAATGACATATGTGTACTGATTCAAGGGCTATTAACAAAATTACTATAAGATTTAGGTTTCCCATTCCTAGAATTGAAGATTTAATGGATTGTTTAAGTGGCTCCATGTATTTTTCTAAAATAGACTTGAAGAGTGGCTACCACCAAATAAGATTCAAACTGGGGGGATGAATGGAAGACAACCTTTAAGACTAGTGATGGTTTGTATGAATGGCTTGTTATGCCTTTTGGATTGTCTAATGCACCTAGCACTTTTATGCAACTCATGAATGAGGTTTTGAAACCATTCCTTAGTAAATTTGTGATTGTATACTTGGATGACATTTTGGTGTATAGTAGGTCTAAGGAGGAGCATCTTGAGCATTTGAGGTAGGTATTAAAGAGGCTACAAGAGGAGAAGTTGCAAATAAATATGAAAAAATGTGTATTTATGCAAACCGAACTGGTTTATTTGGGCTTTTGTGGTGTCAAAGGAGAGATTGAAGATGAACACAAAGAAGGTACATGCCATCCTTGATTGGATAACACCTAAAAATGTAATGGAGTTAAGGAGCTTTCATGGACTCACAAGTTTTTATAGAAAATTTATTAGAAGTTTCAGTCATGTAGTAGCACCTATTCTTGAGACTATAAAGGGAAATAAGAGGCCATTTGAATGGACTAGGAAGGCTCAAGATAGTTTTAAATTTTTGAAGCAAAAGGTGAGTGAGCAGCCCATTCTTGCTTTGCTTGATTTTGAAAAAGTGTTTCAAGTAGAGTGTGATGCTAGTGGTTTGGCAATAGGGGTTGTCCTAAGTCAAGAAGGTAAACCAGTAGCATTCTTTAGCGAAAAACTAAATAATGCAAAAAGTAAGTATTATTCTTATGATTTGGAATTCTATGCTTTAGTTCAATCTTTAAAGAAATAGAGACATTATTTACTGCCTAAAGAGTTCATTGTATACATGTATAATCATTCTTTGTAGTTTATCAACAACCAACACAAATTGAATCAAAGAGATGCCAAGTGGGTTGAGTATCTCCAAGGTTTTAATTTTGTTTTGAAGCATAAATGTGGACAAATGAATAAAGTTGCTGACACTTTAAGTAGAAAGAATCTGTTGTTATGTGAAATACAAACTAACAGTGTGGGCTTTGAAAGTTTGAAAGAATTGTATGCAGAGGATGCAAATTTTAAGGAAGCATTTGTAACTTGCAACGATCCTATTTGCAAGAATAGAGAGTCATGGGTGGATTATATGATTCAAGAAGGTTTTGTTGTTCAAAGGGAATAAATTATGCATTCCTAAAGGGTCCATGAGAGACAATTTGTTGAAAGCATTATGGTAGTCTTGCTGGTCACTTTGGATAGGATAAGACGCATTTGCAGTTGAGCACACATTATTTTTGGCCAAAGATGCAAGTAGATGTGAGGAATATGTTGAAAGATGCAAAGTTTGTCAACATGCTAAGGGGAGAAGCAAGAATGCTGGATTATATCAGCGACTTCGAGTTCCAATTAGGCCTTGGGATTTGGTGAGTATAGACTTTGTGTTGGGTTTTCCTTGTACACAAAGGGGGAAATGATTCCATTTTTGTTGTAGTAGATAGGTTTTCTAAAATGGTGCATTTTATACCTTGTAAGAAAACTAGTGATGCCACTAACATTGCAAATTTGTTCTTCAAAAAAGTAGTGAGATTGCACGGGATTCCTAAAAGTATCATTTTTGATAGCGATACTAAGTTTGTGGGTCATTTTTGGAGGACCCTATGGAAGAAATTGGGCACTAATTTGAACTTTAGTTCTGCTTATCACCCCCAAATGGATGGGAAAACCAAAGTTGTTAATCGAAGTCTCATAAACATGTTGAGGTGTATTGCTAGGAAAACACCAGGTAATTGGGATATAGCTTTGGCTCAAGTTGAGTTTGCATTTAATGATTCTCCTAATTGAAGTATTGGATTTAGTCCATTTTATGTGGTGTATGGTATGTGTCTAGGGGGGTGTATGAATTGAGAGACCTTGGAAATATGGAAAGGTGAAGTGCAGCAAGCGAAGATTTTGCTCAACTTATCCATGATCTCCATGAAGAGGTCAAAATAAGTTAGGACATAATCAGCAATATAAACAACATGCTAATAAAAAGTGGAGGGAGATACATTTTCAAGTTGGAGACCTTGTATTGGCTCACCTTCAGAAGGAAATATTGCCTAAAGGAGAGTACAACAAACTAAAAATGAAAAAGATAGGACCCTGCAAGGTTCTCCAAAGATTTTTAGATAATGCATATGAAATATCTCTACCTTTAGACCTTAGCATTTCTCCTATATTTAATGTAGTAGATTTGTATCCTTATAAGGGAGATGTTGAGGATGGTGCAGCAGAGGCAGAGTCTTCAAACTCTAAGAAACAGTGTGGTACTTCGTCTTCTCCACAAGACATCAAATGCATTCTTGATACACAGTTATGGAAGAAAACCTGGAGACATGAATACTTCAGATATCTGGTGAAGTGGAGTGATCGTCTAGTGGAAAACGCTTCTTGGCTCACTGAATCTGAACTCTCTCGGTTGGGCTATTTTTTTGCAGATCTCATGAGCAGGAGCTCATGAAATTTTTCTACTTGGGGAGTCTGATGCAGGGGCATCATCTCCTTTTCAATTTTGGTTTATTTTTGCTTTCAATTTTGGATTATTTATTGTTTCAATTTTTGGTTTTAGCGTGATTTGTTTCTTAATGTGATGTTAGCCACATGGTCGACTCTTCTTCACAAATTGATAGTTAGCAATTTGGTAGTTGTTGATGGACCAACAATTGGGAGGACATGTATTTGAAGAGAGGAGGCCGCTAGAAACAGGGTTAGTGTGTTGAAGGAAAAATAGATAGACCACATTTGAAGGGCAACCGACACTGGAGGGAATAAGGCGATATAATTTATAAGGTGTGACCGACCATTGAAGGTTGATTTGTCTCAAAAGGGGGATGTGTACAAGTCAAACTTTGAAGGCCTTTTTGATGTGTAGTGTGAAGCCTCTACTATAAGAATGGTACGCTAATTTTTGACAGTGACCAAGTTGTTTGTAACCATCAGTCCATTGAGAAATAAAACCTTCCATTTTGATTTTCCTGTCTTTGAATGTCAATGAACACAATTCTAATATGATGATTTCAAACTTTAAACTAAACTTCCTTTAAAGTTGTGAGAGTTTTCTTTGGCTGGAAATCTCTATGATTCAAATTTACCCTATGAGCAGCAAGAATGGCCATCACGATCTCAAGGGGAGATGACATAAGTGTATAAAGAGCATCACAATAAGATACAGTATAACTTCCTATGTAAAAGATAAGGATAAGGTTCATTAGGTACATTCTCATCAAAATTAAAATTCATGGTTAATATCAAGTTCATGGATAAATGAGATGAGCGAATCTAAAAATATCATCAAGGAGAAAGCATTTCAATGATATATGGAAAATATATCTTCATTCATATCATAGAAAGACGTGAGTGTATTGAGGATGGACGAATGGTAAGCCACAAAAGATAGGAACACATCAAAATCATCAATGCATGCATGCAAGCCAACTAAAGGGAATTATCTATGAAGATCCATGATGATGGCAATTTAATTGTAGGTGAGTAGGATCAAATATATATGGAACAATGAAGGATTAATCTCTAATCAAGATATAATAAAACATAAACAATGATAAGACATAAAAATATGTGATAAAAAAATGGGTTTGAAATTCCTAATTAGAACGAAGGATAAACCCTAACAGAAAACCCTATGTCAATGTAGGAATTTTAGGTTACCAAAATGTTAATGTAAGGGAAAATACCACCACTTAAATATAGGTTAATTCAATAATAAAAAATTAGATAAATAATTTGCAATTGACATAAATGTTGTAATAAATGCTATAATTAATTTTAAATTAATTAAATTAAATGCATGGATATTGAACTCTATATTAGATGAAGAAATCATTGCACAAGTAAGAAAAATCCATTTTTTATAATGCCATCATTTTAAAACTAATCAAAATATTGTGACTAAATTGGACACTTAACTAGTTAAATTCTCTTGTTCACTTTTGCGAGTTTAGATTTGACCTTGTGCAAGAAAATAAACCTATGCTTCACATATCTAGTCTAGATAGGTTTTGTTGTTTGAAACTTTCTTACTTCTATAGATGCCCTCCAAAGATTATTCACATGTTCAAGCAATGTTTAGAAACACCTTTGAAGAATATGTTGAATTGTGAGGGTCATATTCTTAGTCAACCCCCTATTGGACTAATTTAATGACAACAAACCAATATCGAAAATAAAGGAAAGCATGCAATATTCTTCTAGGATAAGGTCACTACCAAATACTAGATAATTGATTCTTCCTTAAGCTCTTTGTATTAGTTATTCTTTTCACATTCCATGTGCTACAATATGCTAACTATTGATGTAACAACAACATTAAGATTGAGTTTTTGTCATGGAATTCAACATCATAATTTTTTTTTAACATGGAGTTTTAAAATGTTGACATCATCATTCCCCCTCAAGCTAAGGTAAAAAAATGAGTCCTTATTTACTATGATAAATTTGTATAATTCATACCACAATATAATTACATTAAGATTATATTTCATCTATTCCATGATCAAGAATACTCTCTATAATCTCATCCCAACATACATACAAATTTGAAAGATATATACCATTGCATACTGATTTATAGAAAACCTTAATGTAGAATCATTGTGATATCCATTTACTAGATAGCAAGAAGAAGAGATAAATTAATCATTCTTTTTTTCTAAGGTTTAAAGAATTGAAGAAGACTAGAGATAAATATTAGTTTGGTATGTCTCTATGATATAAACACATCCCTAGCTAATTGAAGTTCACATCACACCAAAATATCCTTAATGCTCCATTGTACAACTAATCTAAGTGTATATGAATATACATCCATGTCAAGAATAAATTCCACTAATATTAGATGGTATTGTTGGACTAAATTTGACCCCATTATAGGTTTATGTCAATTAGTTGTTTTTTCTAAGTTGACTTAGGCTCTTTAATGATATTTGTGTCCTACACATCAAGAATATTTATGGAATGTGCCTTATATACACATGGATGAATTTATTGGTGCTCTAATTCGTTCTTTGTACTACTAAAATATACACTTATGTAACCTATTAGATATGGCATATGCAATTGAGCTAAAATGGTAAAGTGGTTTTTTATAATTAGAATACAAGAAAATTGGGCTAAGTGATAAGAGTAGGCATAAATCTTTCACACTAGAAGCTCTATAACACTTAGGAGGATAACCCTCAAAGACCTCACAAGATAATTAATTTTTTTTAACAATTATTACAAATAAAAGATAAACCTTAAGACATGGATTGAATCCTTTTCTACTTGATCATCAACTCTTTTCTATATTAGATTTTTTTTTTTTTTAAATATAGATTTATTAAGCATAAAATAATTATATTTACACATTTAATTAAAGAAAAAAAATAGAGCTTTTTCCAATGTTTATTTATATCAATAAGCTTTTGGAAAACCTATATATATCATATAAATTACATCTTAAGATATTCATTTGAATAAAATTTTGATCAATTGATGTTTAATCCTCTATAAACATAGTAAATAAAATAAATTTTAATTGTGAATAGAATGCATACTAATTTAGTTTAAAATAGGCTTATCAACAATTTTACTTTATGAAATTTAAACTCTCAAAGAAATGTCTAACATTCATAAACTATTCTTAGTAATCTATTATTTATCACAATACCCATAGATTAAGAAAAAAAAATTATAAAACCACCTTGATGGAATACTAATTGTTCTTAACATAAAATCATCAAAGTGATCTTATAAACTTGTCGGATCCTCTAAAATATTGAGCAAATAATAGATACATTAAGAAACTAAAAATGATTTATATCGATCTCTAAAAATTTAAAATGTTTCTATTTTGTTGTAAAAGAATCAACTTTATAAGCACTCCTCTAGACTCCTCGAGAGCCCATTGATAGATATTGCACAAAGTACTTACAAAATACATAAGTATTGATAACTAGAACTAGAGTGATAAACTATATTCATAGTAATAGGACAAGGTTAATCTCACTCAAATGATTGGCAACTATCCAAATTTCCTTACAGTGAAATTTCAATTAGGATGCAGTTATCACTAAGAAAATGAATCTTAAAAAAATCCAAAAGTGGTTGAAATAGAGACTCCCACCCTTCATTTTAAGGGAAATAATTAATAGTCAAGCATTCAAGATCTCTTTTAATATAAAGACACCCCTCCCCTTTTTAGGACTAGGTTTCCATTGCTTGGTATATCCCTTCAACAACTTGTTAATATATTATGTGTTGTTATCTCTACTATGCAGTCACTATGATTGCACTATCCTTAGTGCATCTTGTCAATGTAGAATTTTTTCTTAGTAAATTTTTTTTCTATACTTTTATTTAAGCTTGATTAGGTTAATAAAGTGAGTATTAGTGTGAGTTATACGCATCAACCATGGGAGTTACACCTTCCTATTTTTGGAGTCTTGTTTTATACTTCTTTCATTGATCATATTTTTCACCTCCCTCTCACTTAGCCTATTTATACTCATTCTCCTTGTTTGTTTTGAAACATTATATATTCATGTAGATTCATGTTTTTAAGCTCTCTTTATGCTATTTTATTTTATAGAGCATTTACATTTATTTGATTGGATAATAATTTTATAATTCTATATTGATCTTAGATGATTTGTATATATTCATAATTATATAGTTTTTATTTCTTGCACTAGATCTTGGGTTATCATTTGTTTTGTAGATTATAACATGGTAATAATGCATTTGGTGTAGGGTTAGAGATATTTTAGTTTCTATATTTGAGAGATTCAAGGAGACTAATCTCTTTACATTTAGATTTCTAAAAAACCCAATATGCTCTTCTCTTGCATCTTTAGAAGATTTGGAGAATCATCTAAAAATTTTGACAAAAAAAATTGCTTAACCTATAGGGATTGCACTTTTGCTTTTTAAAATTTGGGTGATTGTAGGTTTTTGGTAATCTTGGCCATATTTGAGAAAGTCAACATTGGCTTTCATTTCATCAAAATTAGAAATGAAGAGATTTAATTTGTGAATGAGGGTTTGAATGGTACATTAGGCATGTTGCTCATTTCTATAGAATTTTGAGGCCAAAAAAACCCTCCCATTGCATCAAGAAGACCCAAAAACCCCTAATTTTAATATAAAATTTTCTTATCTTTAGTGTTTAGAGAATTTGAAGCAATTTTTTTTGCCTCGGGTTTTATGATGAGTCCATATAGTATGACAAGGCAATATTTTTTTGTAAAACAAATTGGCCATGCTATCTATGACATTGTGTAAGCAATGTACCACCAACGACATCACCATTGCACCAAACTACCACTAGATGGTAGCTAACATCAACACTTATGGGTGATCCATCATCCTACTACCGCCTCTACTAGATAGATCCATTGACACCACCACCTCCTCCAACTAATTGTCGCCCCAAGGGAAAAGCCACCTTTTATGGCCAAAGGTAGTATCCCACCTTCCAAATTGTCGTTTCATTTTTGAAATAGGCAGTTTTGGCCTTATAGATATTTTATAACTTATTGACAATAATATTAGCATTTTTATGCCAAAAGGAATATTTTGACAAACCTTCACCTTTTTTCCTACCCCTTCTCTTACCCCTTCTCTACCCCCTCTCCAATATAATTTTGATTTTGGTAGGCCAACTTCAAGAGGCCATTTTCAACCATACAAAAACCTTTTTTTAGTGTAATTTTTTAAAAATTGGAGTAGAATTTCACGCTCTTTGTAGTGGTGTAAGTGGTTTTCTAATTTGATGCTCTAGTTTTCTAGAAATTGAAGTTTTTAAAATATTTAACTACATAATTTTTGTTTTGAGACCTTTTGAAGGTCATATCTTGTGCATATGACTCTTTTTTAGGTCTCATTTTTTCTTAAGTGGGTATTTTTCTATGTAGTCTACACTAGTGCTCTCCATTTCATCTCATATTGCCCTTGTCTTTTTAGTATTTTGGTCATTTTTGGTCTTGTAAGACTAAAAATCTAGTATTTGCATAGTAGAACACACTAATCATAAAGTTCCAAACATTGTACTTGTTGGGGGTGTAAGCATTAAAATTGGAAAATATGAAAATACAGGGACAAAAATATAAACAAAAAAATAGAGTCAAATTCCTAATTTACCGATTCCACTACCAACCTCAAATAAGTGTTGATTTCACCTTGATTGGATGTGGATGTGACTCAACAACATAACACAAATTTGATTATTGATTTGATTGATAGTATATTTTGACATAGTTGATTTGCATAAGATGTGAGATATGAAAATGATAAAGGAATGATCCTATTCATAGACTTTCCAAGGAAAAATCAACTAGGAGATAAGGATGATAATGAAGACTTCAATTAATTAAATTGACTCTAGAGTCAACTCAACTTAAAAAAAAAAAGAAATTTTCCATTTTGAACTAATGAGAGGATAATATTGAATTATTTAATTCAATTGATGGATAATCGTCCACATCAAGTTTTCATTCAAAGATTGAGTTGACTGACAAATGAAGATGATATTTCTAAAATGAAGAAGAGATAACTTGTGAGAGAAGATTGAGTTTCTAAAATGAAGCGAAGTTAACTAATGATGGATGGCGAAGTTGATTAATGATTCAAAAATGAAAATTAGATTGTATTTAATTAATTAATGAAGTATTATTTATTTAAACGAATAATGGGATTTATTAAATGAATATTAGTAATTAGGTGATAAGTAATTAATGATGTAATAAAGCAATAATGTGATGGTTAATGACATTGCTAAGGAGAATTAATAGTAAATGAAAATAATTAGGATTTACTAAAATGAAGAACAAATTAGGTGTCTACAGGGGGGTCATTTTATCAACTAGCAATAGGGGGTATACTGGTGTTGTCTCTTTATCAATAAAATTTAATTTTTGCATCATGGATCAAAATTTATTTCCTCTAATTGCATCATACAACTACTTTAAGTGGAAATTTTAAATGGTCATATATTTAAGAAAATTTGGTTTGCATAGATTCACTATGGGGTTAGAACTTTAACCAACTTTGCTTATTACAAAAACTAAGTAGTTTAATAAATGTGATGAGGCTTATGGAACTCTATGTTTATTTATTTATTGATCTATGTATTTTCTCTCACCATATTTGTTGGTGTGATTGTAATAGAGGTTAGATGAAGAGTGACAACTTATAATGCATTACAATGCTATTGTAAAGGTCTTTCCTTTATTTCATATGGGTTATTGTAGATGTAAGATGGATTATTAAGTATGTCCATTATGTAGGATCTAATATTTAATTTGTATGTAAATAAATCTTTGGTTTTTTATGTTTGTTGCATGTATCTCCTCCCTCTTTGTTGTCCATGACCCTTTTTCCCAATCAAGTAGGTACTAGTTCATATTGGCAAAGTATCAAGCATTCCATCATTTAAACACCCTCCACCTTGGTTAGTTGTAGGAGTAGATTAGTTTAGTGTAGGATATGCATGATGCTCATGATTCAGTGTTACAAACCAGGGAACAAATCTTAAGCAATTTATATATCATTAAGATTAGATGCTTAAATCGAACTTTTATAATGATTATGAGGAAGATTGTCATGATAAGAGTGCTCATATACAAATGGATGATATGACTTTTGGTGGAAGTGATAGAGAAAAATTGTATGATGCATAAAATATTGGCATGAGTTTTGCAAATGTGGAAACATATGATACTAGCCATTATTGTTGGAGAACCCAAGATTTGAAAGCACAATCAATATATTCTTCCACTAGTGATAAAATGAGCACAAAATCATTTATATCATATAATATGAAAGTGTCTTAAAATGTACAATGAGTTCCTTGCATATATAGGCAAGTTAGAGAGGGTAGGTAAGTAGGACTGAATGACTGACTACCCCTTGAAATGTACTACATGTTTTCTCATTGGAAAGTGTTTGAGCATGTATCAATTGTGCATGAAATAGGTGTCTTGAAAGGTGAGTACATGTGTCTCAACCACATGAAGTGAGACAAAAACATAAAATTCCTCAAGTGGAGATTTAGCTTGTGCGAATAGGTCAACCTAGAAAGAGTGATTAGCTAACTAGATATGAAATGACCATATTCAAACTAGCACGGTCCCCCTAAGTGAAACTTAGGGAGGATAGATTCAATGTTGATGGGTGTCAACTACTAGGCCATGTTAGGTACCCGTGTGCAGATTTATCATAAACAAAGTAAAAGAAAAAAATCAATAGGATAAAAACCCCTCTCTAAAAGAGAAATGATACTATGAAAAGGTATAAGTGAAGAAGATAGGAGAAAGAAGGAAGAATACATTATGACCCCACAAGGACTAATTATATCCCAATATATAATAAATGACCCCCCCAGAGGAGAGAAAAGAGGGAATATCTATCTGACCCCCCAAAAACTAAAAAGGGAAGAATCCCATATAAGAAAAATGATCCCTCTCAAAATTGAGATGAAGAGAAACCATGCAACCTCCCCTCAAAATTCCTCATGTAGTGCTACTAGATACTCAACACTAGATGTTGAAGATGGTCCAAGATCATTGAATAACATTTATCCCCTTGGGAAGAAAAAAACCACAAATGTGTGCAAGATGACTTCCCATTTTGTATAGGAATATGTAGGAAGAAGAATGAATGTCTTTGTATTCTACACATAATGCGAAGACAATGATGATGTCTTTGAATGGTACTCAAAGGTCTCTAATCCAATGCTAAATTGTGACAAATGCAAATAGGACAAATCAGGTACCATATAGGATTCAAGTACAAGAACCATGGACGTATGTTGATAAATAGACTAATGAGAATCAAATGCTACTATAGAGGATGTCAAAATAGATGATGACCAAGTAGGATATTTGAACTCGCAAATATCTACAAAATCTATCACTATAGAAGATGATGTAGGTAAGGAAGAGAAGGATCCAAAGATGTATATGGAGTGACAACAACATTGATGAGACTGTCATCAAATAGAAGACATATGTATTCAATTGTGTCTTTCCAAATTTGCAATGTGGGACTCTACAAAAAAGGATGATATTTTTGGTAGAAATACATCCCAATGTGGTAGATTTGGAAATCTGATATCAATGTCCTAGTACAAATAATCATTGGAATCCATGAAGATATCAACATTAGATTTAGATGTAGCAACAAGTGATGTGGAGATGTGATCTCAATGCAATCCATCAAACTACATTGTTCATCCCCAAATGATGGGGATGTCTCACAAGATGTCTAAGTAAGACCATATGATGTTTCTACATTTTTTGAAACTAGATGATTATGTAAGGATAGACCATGATCAAAAAGAATTTCCTTTGTTTCCTCAATTTGACAATGAATACAATCTTTTATTATGTCTTTTCTTCCCACAATATCCACACTTGATTTTTCATTTATTATGAGGATTATGAACAATACTCAAATGGAAGGGATTTAGTGTGAGAGACATGATCACAAGAATAACAAAATTAAAAGTAGAAACACATTGATTACCCCTTGATTTGATTAGTGTTGAAACTTAGGCCCCCAAGAAAGATGTGCAAGAGAAATTACAATTTCATTGAGATTAGATGCTTAAATTGATCTTTTATAATGCATGGCGACTTTTACAATTTATGATTATAGTACCCCTCCCGAAAAGTGAACTAAAGCTATATTATCGAGAAACTTGACTAAATTGATTATTAAAATTAAGTTCTACAAGAAATAAATTAATTATTAAAAAAAATTAGGCCATGGTATAATATATTTGATAAAAGGAATAATTAAAATTATCATTTTTATTATCTTTTTACCTTAATAATGTTATCTTTTGTGAATGTACTAATGTTTCAATTAAAGTGTGGCAGATTTAACAAGATATGTGAAAGAAAGAATTTGTGAAGTGAAAGGGATCTATATTATTGTGACCAATGAAATATTTTCATTATGTTAAGTGTATTGTAGTTAGTTTCTCCTAGCCGGTTTCCTCAATTATTGCCTTTTTATAACGGTTGCCACCTTTGAAAAATATGTGTGTGTGTTTGTTATGAAAAAAGAGGGGGAAAGAGAATGTATTTTTATGGTTGATTAATAAAATGAAGTGGTGGATCTTTCTCAGGTGACTTTTCTCCAGTAATGTTGAAGCTATGGATGAGCAAGTTGCACAGCAAAACATCATTCCCAAATAACATTATCATATGCACAAATTATCATTCACAAATGTAATTGATTTAACGTAGGTTTTATTTAATTAGCCTAGAATTGATTTGGGATGCGCTTAAGATGGATGAAAAATCATCAAATGCCTTATGAATACTCGAAAACATGGCACTGAAAACAAATGGCTGGCTTAAAAACAAAGGAAACAATTTAAGCTGCACAAAGTGAATCAGATGCGAAGAATTCTTATGTTGACATTTCACTAGGAAATTGGAATTATTTTGCAGATTTTCTCGTTAAGAGGAGGAATCCAAAAATGGGGCAACACTCATGAGAAGGCTAGAGAACTGTATTGCAATTTGTTGGCACATAGACCAGGAAATGTTTATGTTGCAATGGGACAACCGTTGTGCTAGCTGAAAGGGATCAATTTGATATTGCAAAGGAAATTCTTACATAGGTACAAGAAGTCGCCGCAAACATTTCTTAGGTATGTTGTCCTCCAAACATTTTCTAGGGTATCAACTATCGTATCTCTTGAATGTAAATGAAGGAATGTATCTTGTAAATCGTAGAAGAGTTTGCAAATCACATTTGCATGTAATGATATGTTTCCATGGCAATTTATAACGATTTAAGGAAATGTATAGTTTTTCCTATGTATTTTCTCTCACCATATTTGTTGGTGTGATCATAATAGAGGTTTGATGAAAAGTGGCAGCTTCTAATGCAATGCAATGTTATTGTAATGGTCCTTCCTTATTTCATACAGATTATTGTTGTTTTGATATGGATTATTTAGTGTGTCCATTATGTAGGATGTACTAGTTGATTTGTATGTAAATGATCTTTGGTTTTGTTGATGTTTGTTAAATGTATCTCCTCCCTCTTTGTTGTTCATGACTTTGTTGCCCAATGGAGTAGGTATTAGCCCACAATGATGAAGGATCAAGCATTCCATCATTTAAACATTCTCCATCGTGGTTAGTTGTAGGAATATATTAGTTTAGTGTAAGCTATGCACCTTGCTCATAATTCAATGTCACAAATCAGAGAACAAATCTTAAGCAATTTTAAATAGCTAAATCATTAAAGAATCATATCTAGTGTGTTTACACCTTGCCACTATATATGAAATGATGAACAAATTCATCCTTAGAGATTATAATAATATTATCATCTATAAGTGCAAGAGAAAGGTGTTTGGTCAGCTTTATTAGAGGTCTTATACAACTAGTTGATCTTGGCCTAGTGATAATTATAAGTGTCAAGTGTACATTTTCAATATAGTTGTTGATTGTGCAATCATGTTACATATTGATTGATTTAAAAAATTGTTAAGGAGCCCACACGGGTAGCAGAGTTGAGTCTTGGGTTCGACTCCAAGACCCGGATTCGCCCGATGCGAGTGGCTTGACATTATTGATTATATCTTAATGCTTCTTTACACATTAAATTACACATTAAATGTTAACATTGTCGATTTCAATAAAGAGTTCCTAGTTCTACGGAAACTGCCCTTCGTAAGAAAAAGCACAATTATTATGATAAATCAGAACAAGTGCTTTGTTGTTTATATAATTTGCTTTACAAAATAGTCTTGGGATTTAGTGTTTTGGGCCTCCACATTTAGAGAAGGCCTCCAAAAATAGGCGTATGCCGCTTCAGGTGGCCAAGACACGGTATTCTTTAGTAAAAGGCGAAAGAATAGTTCGCTCTGTCCTGACCACGCGGCTCCGTACTTTCCTCTAACTTCAGGCTAGCAGTTTATAGGAAACTTACTCCACCGTGTTTGAATCTCTTACTGAATGTGGGACTAAAACTAGAAAGTTATGCGCCACACTCCTCAACACAGAACACAAACACAACGTTATTTCTTTTCTTTCACCATTGAATTTAGTAAAGTTGGTAGTATGATCATCATGATATAGACTTCGATCAGATTAGTCGTTAGAATTGTAAGGTATATTTAATCAATGGAGTATTTTTGAAATGAATTTTTTAATGAATTGAATTTAAGGTCTATTTTAATAGACTTCTAAATCTTCAATATTTTTGTGAGAAATTATATGAGCTGAAAGTGTTTAATGTAAATATCTTCGTTATAGGGTATTGTTAAGTGTATTGATTTAAATATTGTTGTGTGAAGTTTTACAATTCAATATGAGTAGTGAAACTAGTGCTAACAAATATTATTTTTCAATCATATTATAATTATGTTACTTGTAAGTGTTCTTTTATATTAGGTCCCTAGTATTAACTATGAGGTCATGGATGGATTAAATGAACATCCAACACTGAAACAATTGATAAAAAATTTCTCGAGTTAATTGGACAAGTGAGATGTATTGTAGTCAAGTTGGAAATTCTTTATATTTTACTTGTAAGATGTTCTATTAGTGAATTTAGCCCATAGTTTTAACTTGTCTGCCACTTTTTATAAGATTTTAACTTGCATGTGTGCAAATGGTTTAATTTCAGTCCAATAGACCAATATGAGGTTGTTTGCAATTCATATCAAAATTGACCCATCGCCAATATCTTGACTTAACCTAGAATACTATTTTTTATTTAACTTCTAAAATATTTTAATCTAGGATTCTCATACCCAAGCACTAATGTATACATGAGGTTTTGGGTAGTATAGATTGCACTTTTTTGCTTAGTTCTCTATTGCTCACTTTACCATACGTTTTGCACCCAAAAAAATCAATTGGCATGCTTCTCAATTACTATCTTTTTGTTTTCAGAGATATCTCTTACATTGATTTTTTCATATAAGTTCATTAATAAAAAACATAGTATATCATCTGAAAATATGTCCTCCAATTGATTACCAATTTTATCAAACAAAGCCATTAATTTATGAAGGCATAACAACATGCAAAAATAGAAAGAACAAGGAAGGAGGTGTAGGAAAGAGGGTAAAGTGGAAAAAAACCCTAGTTTTTCTCTTCTTTTATAATCTTGGATCATAATAACAACGATAGATTGATTATGTCAAACTTTTAGTGATAATTATTTCTATATCAATGTTCACATGTACTGTGAATTGCTATTGCAATGTTAAGGCTTGAGTTTCTTAGAGAAAATGTCTTGGGAATTTTTTAAAATACTTGTAAAACCATAAAATGCAATTATACAGCCAAGAAAAATATCTTAGAATAAAATGAATTTAGATTATTGTGTTGATAGTCTTTAGCATGCCATTACATTTGGCCAAACAACTAGAAGTGTTTATTATGTTTACAAATGAAATTTTTGTTTGTATGATGCCTTGATTGAAAAATGAACCAACAATATATCATTTTCTTATACCTACAAAAGATAGGGAAGAGGTCAAAATTATTTTCCTAAAGGATCTTCACTAGCAACTACAAATGCAATTAACACAAAGTTTATTATGTTGGAGAAATGGAAAAAAATAAAAGATGGAGGCGAAATTAGTCCACAATATTGTTGCCAACATGAGCATGTTGATATATGGTGTTGTCATTGATGGCAACCCATTGCAGAAATACAGAAGTGTTGGTCCAGAGAAGACCAAGTGTTTTGAAGAATCGACTAAGTCCCAATGTGCATATTCAATGATTAGAGGAACAATTTTGTGTTCTACATTACTCCGCTATGCAAAATATTTTCATGCGGTTTTTGTTGGAAGAATGAGGATTTTTTCATTAATGTTGTTGTTGGAAACATGAGCATGTGGGATAAGAACAAGGTATACTTGTATGTATTGCAGTGTTGTCATTGATGTCAACTTTGTACCCCGATAAGAAGATCATTGTGCAAATTAGTTTGGGTGGCTCAAACACGTCTTAGGATGGTTTTCTAAGGAAATTTTGGCAAGAAGGTTTGATTTGGTGAAGGCAATTGTGATGGAAATTGACTAAGTGATAATAATAATGATTCTATGTTCAGAGCATCCAGTTTTTGGGTCCACATTGATCCACCGTTCAATGCTTTGCTTTGTGGTTCTAGTATAATGTTTTTGGTTGGTAGAAGTATCTAATTCCAAAGTTTCATCTCATTTTGGCTCTTGGTGTGAAAGTTATGAGTAACAGAAGTTTAGCTTGATAATTACAAGTGTTTTTTGACTCTATGCATATGTTTTGGAGAATCCACACTTCTTCGAGGATTAGATTTTGGGTTTGCAAATTTAAGGATATGTTGGAAAATGACAATAGAGTGCACACATTCCAGTGGGCATAGTGTTTGGAGGTCCACGTTTCTTAATGTAGATGTATAGTTGGCGAATTTTGAAATTAGGTCTTTTGCATTGTCAACCTAAAAAGTTTGAAGGTATGTGAAGCTTAATTAAGTATTGCAGAGTTATGTGGGAGCTATTATAGGTCCATGCCGACCTACTTGATATATTACAAGCCTTGGGTTACGGTGTGAAGGTGAAAGATCTTGAATTTGAACCGACAAGTCATATTTTATATAGTTTGAAAGGTATATCTACTTAGGTTGGCCTAATTGATATTCTAAGTGTTTGCGGATGAGTTGGATATAATTATAAGATTGTTTTGAAGGTGTAAACAATAAGTGACAAACAAGAAGTGTGTGGGTGAATATTATCAGAGCATTACGAATCTAAGTTGTGAATATTGAGAAGAGTGTTAGAGTGATGTGAATGCAGAGGAAAGAAGAGTGTTAGATCATAATTAGATGAAGTGTGTCAAGTCAATGTATTGAGATTCATTGGAATTGTATTTCATGCATATGATAGATGCAATTGTAATAGTTTAATCTAGGTTGTGAGCCACAAAATTTCTTCTCTCTTTTCTTCTTTCAATGGGCAGTGAGTCCACTTGGATAGTAAGTCCACCTATAGTGAGCACTTCTATGATATACTATAACTAGTTATAATATATTGTGAGCTAATCCTCACCATGGTTTTTCCTATTTTGGGTTTTCCACATAAAAATCTTGGTGTTCATGTGTTATGTGATGTTTTTGGATGTTTGCATGATTTCCTTCATGATTGCAAATTGAATAAGTTATGTGTTGCATGGTTAAATGTTTAAATGGTTTACAAGAATACTAATTCACCCACCCCTTAGTATTCTGATTGCTCAACAGTTTTGAGGTGTTCATGGTATGTGTTGGGTGTGTCTAAATCCAAAGTTTTTGGGTTTGATGTCTTTTGCAATTGAAGATATTGTTCACAGTGTTTCGGGCATAGTAATGACAGCGTTATAGGTACAGAGTGCATGTTGGAATGCTTTGCATTCCATTGTGGATGAATATTGTGCTATGTTGTCTTGAGGAAATGTTGGAAGGTGTCAAAAGTGTGTGCACTCCAAGTGGTAAGTGATTGGTGGTCTGTGTGTCAAGTTGTGAATGAACAGTTGGTTCATTCAGTTGTTGCTTCACCAATAGTACCAACCTAAAGGTTTTAGGGTCGTGTGGAGTTAAATTGTTAATAGAGTAGAATCATGAGAGTGATTATAGGTCATGATTACCTATTTTGGTGTGGTACACACTTTGGTTCCTTCTGCAAAGCGTGTGATGGAGTTTTGGGCCGAAAGGTCATGGTGTTACATGATTCATACAATTAGGCCAAAGTGTTTGCGGTATATATAGAAGGTTGATTTAGTGTTGTGGTGTGTATGTGAGATGTGAATGAAAAGTATTGGATGTAAGTAAGAGTGTGTGTGAGATTTGATGTAGTGTGAAGTGTGAAAGGTATGAAGTGTGTAAAGTCAATTTTTGTGCTTAAGTGGAACTACATTTTCAGCATGTTACAGATGCATTGTTAGTTGTTCATCTTTGGTAGTGAGCCACCCTTTCTTCTATCTCTTTCTATTTTGGGAAGTGAGCCCTTGGCAGTGAGCCATTCTAGACACTGATTCCACCATTATGTATATCCATTGTAACCAGTTGCAATATATTGTGAGCTAATTCTCACTATGGTTTTTCCCTTTCAAGGGTTTTCCATGTAAATCTGATGTTCTTGTGTTATGTGTAGTGATGCATGCTTTAAATTTTGCTTTCCATTACTACAAGGTTAATGTGATGCTTTGAATGGATGTTTAAGTTAATGAAGTTTAGTGAATACTGATTCACCCCCCTTCTCAATATTTTGGGTGTTCAACAATTGGTATCAGAGCCTGGGCCACAGTTTTGAACCCCTCACTTGTATTGTGGGGGATTGTTGCAAGGTGTGCACCGTTTGTCTACTTGTGTTGTGCAATGCAATGCTCGGGTTTGTGACATGGGTTAACCACCTCATGTGGATTCATTAACTCTGGTGGTTGTATTAGGCATTAACAGGTCAATCTTTTGGTGCAACGACAATCGTTTGTGCAACAAATATAATATATTGATTGTGGTATTGGTACAAATTCTATATTTTTCAAACTCTTATATAACTCCTTAAGAACCCTATTTTCAAATTAGCTTTAACAATGTTATTGTCCATAGGTCATGATTCTCCTTTTTTTTCCTTCTTTAACAATAGCTAACCAACTTCATTTATGATGGTTGATGACTAGAGTAGTTATTTGTATTATAATATTTGTAGAGATCATTTAAATCGCTTCATCATTTGTATGTGCATTTTCTATTGGCTATTATAATTATTGTTATTTCTTTTTGTTTCAAAAATATAAAATTATTTGATATTTCATGAATCATCAATTATATGTAATATAATTATAGTTATTCCTATTTAAATAATTAGCATGCAACCTAAACATTCCAAGATGTTTCAAATTAGTTATATATACTTCTTAGTCAAAAAAAATGTATAGTTTATTAAAAATATTATTTATAATTAGGCAAACCCACAAGAAGACTAAAAATTTGAGAATATAATCAACCTAGTTAATTTTACTATTTGGCATTAATATAGATTTATCGGATGTTTAGCCTGATGGGATTGATGTTAGCTATGGATTACTAAGCATGAGGTAGGTTGGCATTGTAGCAACAAATGCTAAACTTGACCCAAGTGTTCAAATTATTAGTGTTCGTGTTTAATCAGAAAGTATACAAATTGTGTAGTAATCTTGGTAAAATTAGTGAGCTAGGAGACTAAGTAACTATAGCATAAGCATTGCTTTAGATATAATTATGCTTTAATTATTTTTGTGTTTTTCAGGAACTTTTATTATTTAACTTCTAGTAATTTTATTACAAACATGACTATCAATGTCCTTGATCTTTTAATGGGGATGGTAATGGTTGTCCATCAACAATGATGAACTTTGTTTTAATACATGTAAACAGTAATGTTTTATTTTTTAGTCAACTAGGTTGTATTCTATATGTGTATTAAAGTGAGGAGATGCTTCTCGAATGATTTCATATATTAGTTGAGCAAGAAACCTAAATTAAAATAAAAGAAAGAGGCTTTATGTCTAGAATTCAATAATAAATGGTTCACTTTCTTGCATCCCTCAAGACCCTTTGTGATACACGAGTTTTATTTTATTGGTTGATGTGTTGAGATTGAAGCTATGTTTATATCTTTGTTTATAATATAATTGGTCTTTTTATCAGGTATTTTTATTTTAAATTTGATACCAAGGTGATTATTCATTTCTTTTGACTGGATTACAATTTGGCCAAGGGATATAATGTATAGATGAAACAATGAAGGCAACCATTTATGGGTTTATTACTATGACCAAAAGTGAAGTATTTATCATTATGGAAGTGACTTCACTTGGGGAGATCATCTATATGTCCAATGTGCCCAAGGTATATTATCCTATAGATTGGAACATAGTTTGAGGCGGTGTTTTTAAATTGTATGTGTTAAGAAAAATTCCTTATTTCTTCAAGGATGGCAAGAAGATGGAAAATAAATATATAACAATGAAAGGAGTTGGAAAGAATGCAGTTCAAATGGGTTTGAGTATTTTGCATGGAAATATGGCATCGAAGTTTCATTTGAGATTTTTGTTTCATTTTAATGAAGATGCTCCTGTAGCCAATAATGAATTTATGCTCTACAACTCCATATAGATTCCTTTAAATCTTGTTATCAATTCAATACATTTAATTTTTATTTTGGAACACTTATTTTATGATATTTTCATCTTAAATTTATTATTGAAAGTACACATGCAATTTATGATGAGCTTGAGGTTAGAGGAGATTGATGAAGAACAATTCTCATCTTCTATCTTCTTATAGGTTACATTCAATAATACAATAGAACAAACATGTAAATTTTATATAGATATTTAATATAAAATGGTGGCACTTGTGAAGTAGGTGCACAATTTTATAAGATCTAATGTATATCCTACATAGACATATAGTTTAGGATTAGTATTATGAATTATATATATAGTACATCTTTGGTCGAAAGTGTTTTAGAAAAAAAGTTCAAATCTAGAGAATTTCATTGTACATCAAATCTTATTTGAAAAAATGTATTCTCTCAAATTTTGACTCAAATCACATTTCTTAAACCATGTCATTCTTTCTATGGTCAACTTAAATAACAAATCAATAATATTCTACTTATTAGTTTAGTAACTAAATAATGATAATGTGTTTTTCATATAAATAAACTAGGTTGAGTATGATACATTCTACATGAGACCGCCTACTCCTTATAAGAATTATAGCTTACCAATTTCCTTTTTCCTTTGGCATAAAAAATTAGTCATTGTTTAATAAATATAAATTTTATTTAAATGGTAAACATTAATATTACTTTAAAAGGAAAAAAATTGTAAAGTAGGTTATTGGAGCATAATGTTTATTAAAGGATCACACTCAATATAAGTGCTCCTAAATAATATTTATAAGACTAACTTATAAGGTTTAGCCTTCTAAAATATTAGTATGAATTTGGTCATTGTAAGTTAAGGAATAAATGTATAGTTTTGTAATTAATCAATTAATTTAATAATCAAAAGTTTATAAGGTGAAAGGTTGTGACCTCAACACCAACCCCTTGGATTATCTTATATATAGGCAATCACATTGAAGACATAAATCATATTATGAATATGTTGCATATATGAGATTCAAGACTATATGTTAGGTATATTTATGCATATATGTGTGTGAGATCATTCAAGAAAGAGAGCAAGAAGATGTGATTATAAAGGTTCTTATTATATATATATTTGTATAGATTTATGGTAAGTTTCCTCATTTATAAATAATATTTTATTGGGTTTTTTACCAAAGGTTTTCCCCGTGTAAATATGATGTTCTCTATGTATTCTATCTATTTCTATAATTCTCATTTCATTTATTTTTATTTTTAATTGTTAAAGTTTCCTAAAATCTTATTTTTAACATGGTATGAGAGCCAAATTAGGTTGTGCTAATCATTCTTATAAGTGATCTTGCATTAATGGTTAAGTTTGGTAAACTACGATTTATGACATTAGTTTGACCTAGTACGTGTGATTCTTTAATTTAAAAATAGTCATATGGATTGCAATTATTTTATGAAGTATAATACTATAATGAACTATTATTCATTGAATAACAACTCTATCAAGTTAATGCAATTTTTTTATAGTATGAGTAAAGACATTGTGAATAGGTTAAATCGATGATCAATGAATTCAACGAAAAAGGAAATGATAGCAATAATCAATAATTCAAATTCAATTCAATAAAAAACCTAATCTCTATAAAGCGTGTGCACATCAAAATGAAAGCCTTAATAATGTAAATGAAATCAATCTAATCTAATTTTACCTCCATTGTAAAGTATAAAATTATGCTATTAAATGATGATATGTAGATTGCTCATAAAACCTTAGCATAACCCTATTAAGAAAAAGCAAGATGAAAAAAGGAGTATAGTTTGGCTACAAATTCGAGGAGAGATTGAATGATCAAATGATGGGTAATTTATAGCTATTAAGGATATTGGATCAACAATGTGAGACGTGAGATGAGATCAATGGATGAGGATTGTTGAGAGATTAGGAGTGTGTATGAGGCTGCATGGAGAGATGAAGTGAAGTGAGTGAGAGTGAACTAGGGTTGAAGTTGAGTAAACTCACTAAATTTAGCTTTGGTCTCTAAATTTAAGATTAGAAAAATAAAGATAAGATTTGTTATTGTTAGGAAATAAATAAATAAAGATTTTATTTATTTTAGAGGAATGTGCAAACTAAATGAATTAAATAATTTATTTAATTTTGGAGGAATGAATTTTAGTTAATTAAATAATTAAAAATTATTTAATTATGGAGATGAAAGAATAATGGAAATTAATTAAATAATTAAAAAATATTTAATTAAAGTGGCCAGAGGGAAAATGATTAATTAATTAATTAAAAATTATTTAATCAAAGCATCTTTTGTTGTTGCTTCTCTCTTATGTGTGTGGAGGTTATTTGGTGTTGCAGATTGAAGATATTGGTTATTCAATTCAACTTGGTATCAAAGCGTGAGTGATTCCAACATATATGTGTTAAAAACTCAAGTCAATCTAGGGAATTGCTTTCTCTAGAGATGGAGTGAAAATGGAATCACGGGCAGTTTAAACCAGAAAGAAGTTGAAATGGTGATGCATGGCATCAATGAGACTAGAATGGTAGAGGGGAGAAACCCAAACAACCCTCTTAGTGTGGCCGAATTTGGGGGTGGGAGGATCCTTGGAAAAAGTTGGATAGAAGGCCCCCTTTTTAGCAGTGAAGCAACTAGCAAATTAGCACTCGATTTCATGGCAAAGTTGTTTGGCTCACCTATGGGATAGGTCAAACCCTCATAAGGGGTTCGAAGAGGCAAGACCCATCTCATGCAGAGCAGTGAAGATTCCCTACAATAGATGCAAATAATATCCCTTGCAACCCTAGATTTGAGTAAAAATGTTGTGTGATCTCTTTGAAAAACATGTTGAAATAGCTGGGAAAATGAGAGAGCTAAAAGAAAAAGACTTTTTTAAGAAATGGTTGGGTAAGTGGTTGACCTTTGTAAAGGTCAAACAATGGTGTGAAAAACATTGGGGAAAAGGGATTAACCTAAAAATGATGCCAAATAGCTTCTTTCTAGTTGAGTGTTCTTTGGGTAGAAAAAAGAGGTACATCTTAAACCAAGGCCCATACATGATGGGTAAACAAGGCTTGTTTTTGAAGGATTGGGTGAGTAACTTTAACCCTCTAAAGGAAGATGTCACTGAAATCATGATGTGGTTAAGGCTCTACAACTTACCGTCAGAATATTGGTCGGAAGAGACCCTAGAAGAGATCAAGAATAGCCTAGGTGGTTTCATAGGTGTGATGAGAACTTTGAAGAAAGGGATTACATCATGTATACAAGAATTTATGTTAAGATCAACCCTAATATTTATCTGCTAGAACAATTAGAGTTGCTAGTTGGAGAAGGGCCTTGGAGGAAAAAGATTGAAGTTGAAGAAGCAGTGAACAAATGCAATGTGTGCAAGAAACTAGGGCACTCAGAGAAGGAATGTTAGAACAAGAAAGGTAGTGAACCAGTTGGAGAGGAGGTCTTGGTCCCTTCAGAATCTCATTTGGAACTTGGGGAAGTGTCTGGGGTACGAGAGGAATCAGAACCCTCCCCTAAAGCTCCTTAATCAAAAAACCTTGCCCCAAAGTCATAGAAGGTAACCAAATAGCTAATGGAATATTTGATCTGGTTAATAAGGCTTATTATCTAGAGGAGTGTACAATTAAGGGAAAGGTCACCAACACCCAATGTTGTTGATGAGGAGTTAAAGAGAGCCACAGAAGAAAGGTTTTTGCAATAACCAATTATAGACCCAACTTGTAAATTGGTGGCATAGAATGGAGGAGAAGGGAGGTCATCCCAACCAAGTTGGGTAGAGGCAAACAAGGAAAACACTCCTTCGAAGGAGAACTAGGGTGACCAGTTAGATCAATTAGAAGAGGAAGGATCAAATAGTGACTATGAAATAGAGGAGGAAGATATCATGGAAAATAGGTCAATTTGTAAAAGCATGGTAAATTTTGTAGGGGTAATATTGGGAGAAAGGAAGGGGAAAGGAAGAAAATCAAGAAAGGTAATGTTGGAGATTGTTGGTAATGCCAATAGGAAAATAAAGCTGAGATCAGTGAATGGAGTATCCTTTCCCCAATCACCATGAGGCTCCTAATGTGGAATTTCTGGGGCTTGAATTCCTCTAACAAACAACATGTGATCAAGAGGAAGCTTGATCAAACCAAAGTAGATATAGTTGTTTTACAGGAAACTAAATTAGATCAAGAAGGCATAAAATCCTTAATGGAAAAATAGAGGCAGTGGAATGGAACTTAAATTGTGGAGGCTAATGGTGCCTCTGGAGTAATTGGGATATTGTGAAATCCTATCAAAGCAAAGGTTGAAGAAGTGACAGGGAATGTAAACTGGTAGCTATCCAAAGTAAGATTAAACTATTTTATTCAAGATATCTTTCTTATGAACATTTATGGCTCGACTTGCTCTACTCGGAAGCAAATAGTTTGGAACCAAGTAAGAATGATCTTGGAGGATCTGAAGTATGAAAAATCATTATTGGGGGGGATTTCAATGCAACAAGATGCACCTTAGAGAAGAAAGGTGGTATAGGAAGGGTTACCCAAACACAATTAGACTTCCAAAATTTTGTGAAGTTATGTCATCTTAGGGAAGTAAATCTAAAGAATGAAACTCACATGGACACTAGGTGTGTGGCCTTCACAAGCATAGCAAAAAATTAGATAAATTATTCATTTTAGGGGATTGGGAGGTATTCCAAGTGACATACAAGGCGAATATTTTATCATATTCAAGTTTTGATCACCTCGCGATTGCTTTAACCTTTCAAAATAATTGCACCCTTGAATGAAACCCTTTCAAGTTTGAGAATATATTGTTGTGAGATGGTAAGTTAATGGGTAAAATTATAGAATGGTGGTCCAAAGGTCTAAACTTTTGAGGTACAAAGCAATTTCAAGTTGCAAAGAAGCTAGGTTATTTGAAAATGCAATTGAAGGAACAAAACAAAAATCATCTCAAAAATATTTTTGAAGAAAAGATAAAGTGGAAGTGGAGTTGGGGGCTCTAAATGAGATGGTAATTTCCACTGGCATGGATGCGACCTTGTATGAAACAAAAAAAGTGTTGCAAAGATAGTATGAGGAAATCTTGGCAAGAGAGGAGATTTTTTGGAGACAAAAGTCAAGGGAGTATTACCTAAAAGAAGGTGATAGAAAAAATAAGTTCTTCCACATAACCATAAAAGTGAAGAGGAGTACATATGAATAGGATATTGTAACATGCCCATTGTTCTACATAGTAACTTTCCTAAGTTTAACTTCAAGTAAATAGTTTAAGCATCTAATCATTGTGAGAAATAAAATTTCTCTTTCCAAAACTATAAAGATAGCATGCACATTTGAAATAAATATATTTCCAAAAATTTCCATTGCATATACCAAAGTATTACAACTTTCCAAATTAATTATTACATAGTACATGTTAACATGATAACATTTCTCTTTTACAATATTTCCATAGAAGTGGATGCAAAATATACAAACAAGGCTCTATGGAGCTTACTGGAAATAGATGTACAAATGGTCCAGGTGCCCTCCATCAAATCTTGGTCACCTACTGATGAGTAAAATCATCACTCAAGCACTTTTCCGCCAACCTTAGACTAATTGTGGTCCCCTGCATATCTATCAAATTGATAGATGGTCCTACCCTTTGACGAAGAGTTTGGTTTGGTAACCGCATAATAAAAATTGACCTTTTCTAAGCTTGGTGTTGTGTCCTACATATCTAGATCTGTCACACAATGGCTACAAACTACACATATGGCATTCCCCTACCTAGTATGTAACCTGGATCACAGTGAACTAACAATGTAAATAGTGGCAACTTACACTACTTTGGATAAAGTATTCATCACCCAAGATTTAGAGTGGATGTGATAAACTTCACCCACCTTCCCAGCTAGATTTGTATTGACCATTCATAACCTATGCACATAGTCTATTCCCTTACGCCATGGAGTAACCTTAACCCCAGGAATAACCTATAACCTCTATGTTAAATAAGACACTTCTACTAAGTAAATCAAATTAACTCTAAGTCTCAACTAGTGTAATCATTAGCTATATAAGCTATACCCGTAATATAGTATTTATCCCCACTATAATCACCCATTCATTAATATGGAATATGTGCAAAAACTTCAAACAAAATAGATCCTTAAAACAAGCAATCTTTCACTTTCAAATAAGATTAAAATAACTTTTCCCTAATAAGCAATTGACCTAATTTTCCAAACAATACAAGTAATGTCACACAATCTTTTCAAACATAAAAAAGTATAAAAGATTATAAATCAGAATACTTATTTATGCAATGCTCCTATTGATCGAATTGGATTCCTATCTCAGCTTTCCCTTAAATCAGTATGTAATTTCCCCAAATAAACTTTCTCACTTTCCACCTATTTTTCCTTTTAGTCCCATGATGAACTTCCTAATTCAAAATCGCTCATCCTTTTGGTACATTGGTACATACCTCAAGAGATGAGTGAACTTCTCCCAATATTCATTCACTAACATATCTCCTTGTTTAAGATTTTGGAAGTCAATGAGCTTTTGATCGAAAAAGAGTTGGGGTAACCACCTCTTTTGAAAAATCTCAACAAACTCATCCTAAATCAGCTTTAAGGAACTGATTTCAAGTTTCATCTTCTTATTCATCCACTAGTTAGAGGCTTCTCCTGCTAACTGGAATGCTCCCCACACAGCTTTAGTGACCTCTGAATAGTTTCTTATTTCAAAATACTTCTCCATTTGAATTAACTAAGCCTCAGCTTCTTCTTCGTTGGTTCTTCCTTCGAATTTAGGAGGGGTAATCTTTCTCATATCCCTAGATAATTCAATTGCCATACACTTTCTCTTGGTTCCATCAGAATATGATTGTGTCCTAACACTTTCTTGATCTCTAGATTTAGTATGGTTTTTGGAATCTTCCCCTTCTTCCTCATTGTTGGGAAATTCTTCATTTTCTTCATTGTGTGGGACTTCCTCTTCCTCTCTTTCTCTTCCCCTCACTTCTTGCTCAACTAACTTGGCTTCGACATTATCTGGACCTTTTCCAACCTCTTGACTCCCTCTAGGATTAGTTTTTTTCCTAACCATTGTCTTAAGCATTATTTGGACCTTGTCTAACTTCTTGACTCCCTCTAGGATTAGTTCTTGTCCTAACCATTGTCTTAAGTATAGTTATACTTGGAAGTTCATCTTTAATTAGATCCTATCATGGTTTACTAAATGCATAGAAAGCATTTGAAAAGAGAAAATAAACATATAGAAAGTTTCATTGAGTTTCTCATACACAAATTTGGATAATAACATAATCTTTCATTTATTCATAAGGATTTCAATATCCTTCCATTTACATAGAATGACTATTTAAATAGTCAAGAGGAGAGTACCCATCAGATTCACTCTCAGATGCATAACTACGTGGGATGTAACCCTCTGATTTTTTCTCATCTTTATCCCAAAAAGGATGGTAACCTTCAGATTTATCTTTCAATACATAGTTTTGGGGTACGTATCCCTCTAATTCACCACTAGAGGCTATAACAATTACTTCAGCCATAGGTACTACTCGAGGGTTCCTAAATATCAATGTTGGACTGACACTACATTCTGAGGGCATACCCTGGAAAGTGATAATGAGTTTGATCTGGCCAGAGAAATAGACGGTAAATTGTTGAAATTAGCTTCATCTCTCATCCTTCTTTTCTCTTGACTAATCTGTGATAGAGCATGACTGATTGTCTCGGTATCACTTAACTAGATGGAATTTTCATAGTTGGTTCCCTCAATGGTATGAACAAGGGCTTCTTTTTCCTTCTTGGCCCATAAGAAGCACTCATTTATGATCACTGACTTTCTTGTAGTTAACTTGAGATGCACCAACCTGGCACAATAATTTTCCAAACATTAGACTCATAATGTTGGAAGGGAAAATATAGTGAGCACATAGGTTCTAGAGCTTAACTTGGTAGCTCTGATACCATGTGTAACATGCCCATTGTTTTATGCAGTAACTTTTTGTATATGTCTAAAAACGGTCAGGAATAATCAAGCTTGTTAAATTAATTAAATATAAATTATTTAATTAATCTTCTAAAGTCATCTACATATAAATAAATTTAATTATTTATTTATATTGTTCACTTTTATAAATTCTTCTACCTTAATTAAATAAATAACTTTATTTAATTATTACCATCTTCCATATTCCTCTTAATTAAATTAAATAAATGTTATAATTTATTTATATTAATTATCATGTTATTCTAAATTTGAATATTTGAATTCAAATAATGGAATATTCCTCCAAACACCCTCTCCATCTCATAGTTAAATTAAATATTATAAATATTTAATTTAATACCTTTTCTAACTCCACACATAATTAAATATTTTAAATATTTAATTACCTTCTAAATTCATCTCTCACACATAATTAAATATTTTAAATATTTACTTATCTTCTAAATTCATTTCTCACACATAATTAAATATTACTTATTTAATTATGTAAACTTCTAAATTCATCTCTCACACATAATTAAATATCACTTATTTAATTATGTAAACTTCTAAATTCATCTCTCACACATAATTAAATATCACTTATTTAATTATGTAAACTTATAAATTCATCTCTCACACATAATTAAATATTACTTATTTAATTATGTAAACTTCTAAATTCATCCTCACATATAATTAAATAAGTTATTTATTTAATTATGAAATTCATTCTCAACTCATTCTTCAAATGGCAATCTTCCTTCAGTTCTGAATGAGAAAAATTGAAGAGGAAACCTTCTATTTCTCTCTCAATTTTCAAAAATCTCTCACCATTCATCCCAACAAGCTTGATCTGAACCGTTAATCATGGCAGCCAATCAAATTCTTTCAAAAACTCTTTAAATACATGTGCAAATCCAAGCATTGGTTAGAGACACACACACGTACACACAGAGATAGATATACACAATTACGCTTTTGCATCTTTAGCATTTTATCAAAAATCTGATCATAGCATAGCATAATCTTGCATTCTAGCATAGTATGCATTTTAGTTTAAATCTCATTCTCCAATAGTCCATTTTGTTGAGCTTGGCACACGAAATCTGAGAGCAACTTGAAGCAACGAAACGCTCGAGATAGAGAGCAATAAGATGACTTCGAAGAAGCTGCAATAAGATTTTGTTTATAATTTTCTTTTAGTTTCTTTGATATAATGTTTTATTGATTGTGTTTTGAATCCTTTATAACAGGCATATTTTTCCTTCTTGGCCCATAAGAAGCACTCATTTCCGATCACTGACTTTCTTGTAGTTAACTTGAGATGCACCAACCTGGCACAATAATTTTCCAAACATTAGACTCATAATGTTGGAAGGGAAAACATAGTGAGCACATAGGTTCCAAAGCTGAACTTGGTAGCTCTGATACCATGTGTAACATGCCCATTGTTTTATGCAATAACTTTCCACTAAAATATTACTCTCAAAATCCTCTCACAACTCTCAAAATCTCACTCAACACACAAAAATCACACTAATAATGCAGATATGCATCCATATTGAGGTAGATAGCTCCTCTATTTATACACAAAGGTCAACAACTAAAGGCTAGAAATCAAGAATGACACTTCTCAGCTCAAAAGGTTTAACTCAGCAAGGTTAAGAAAAGGTGCAACTATAATCGTCGTATAATAAAAACATACATAGCCATGGTGAATAAGTCACTTTTCTCAAATGAACAATAGGTATGATAATTAGAAATGCAAATGTAATTGTCTTCTACAAGTCAACTTACTTGGCCAGCTACACTCTTGACCATTCACATATTTCATAGTACTTCAAATTTTGGAATTCATATTGCAAATCAAACTTCTAATTGATTCATGCTTCTCACAAGTTGGTGCCACATTGTTTCCTACACGCCCTATTCATTTGGCTATTGTTTGCAATGACTAGGTAAAAGTTTCTTGTATGTGGTTATTCATTTTTTCCTTTGCATTGACTTAGTCTTTGGCAGTTTACTTACACATTGGTTGGCATATGAAACTATGCACTTTTACATGGTGATCAATGTACTTATTCATAATACTCAACATTTTAAATGATTTAACCATTACTTATGGTTATGTGCTACCTTTATTTCATGCATTATTCCCTTTAATTGTTTGTTGCATGCAACACTTAGCATTTTGAGCTATGTTTATAATGCTATGTGCTTTAATAATCCAAAGCTATAGAAATCATTATCATTACATAACATATATATATGTATGTATATACTCATATACTATATATATACCACACCTTGATATTTAAACACATATTCACAATCATATCGATTGACATATATACACGAAATGTATATATATATATATATGTATGTATGTATATATATATATATATGTATGTATGTATATACATGTTACCTTGTCCAGCTGATATTCCCATGCATATGGGTAATCCATTCATGAGCATGCATAGATATGTCTATCTACGTATACACATGCACACATTTACTCATGTGTACGAGTTTATCGTTGACACATACCTATATACATATATATATATATATTATGTATATATCCCGTCAATTGAATAAAAACACATAAGGAAGAACTTGCACATTATAAAGAGACTCAAAACTTAAACTCCTAGATAGAGATGTCACAAACAAACCACAAGCAAGACTAAAGGTAACTTACTATTTCCCAAGCTATTATCTCGACTTGACCAAACTAGAAGTGTGTATGTGAAAGCTCAGTTTAGGTCTTTATTAAAGGTTACCAGACCAAGTTCTTCTCCCTGAGTGATACTTCCCCTCTCTTCAAGAGATTTGATTTTATTCCTACATCCAACTTTACACTTTACAATAGTAGTTAACCAAAAATAATACATGTATACACTCAAATTTGGTCTGGAGGATTTTTATTTTTTTAAAAAAAGAAGGGGTAAAAATTTTATTCAATCAATAACAAAGTACAAGCCAAAGCCAAAGGCCCACCAAAGCAAGACAACCACCAAAACAACCAACACGAACACTACCTATGCCTGTCCTCCACTAATAACCTCTCTAGAGTCCCCAAGTAATCAGAGGGTAACTCATCCCTTCCACTAATATCCCAGTCGTCCACATTCTCAGAGGCCCACTTCGCCAGACAATCGGCCACTCTGTTCCACTCTCTAGGGATATGACAAAAGGAGACAGAATCCAAGGAACTGCAAAGACTCAGAATCTGCCTGACCTCAGAAGCCAATTGCCAACTAACATCCTCCAGCTTCTGGTTGTTCAGCATATCCACCACAATTTGAGAATCAGACTCACAAATGATCCTCCGCCAACCTAAAGAGTATCCACGCTCAACAGCTATCTTGATAGCAAGGGCCTCCATCAGATTATTAGAATGCTGCCCTTTGTACATAGAGAAGACAAAAACAACACCACCATCATTACCTCTACCAATACCCCCAACACCAGCATGACCAGGGTTCCCACGAGAAGAACCATCAGTGTTAATTTTTAAGACCCCCACTGGGGGAGGCATCCATCTTCCATCGCGACTGACCCGTTGCCTGACATGGCGGGATCTTCTACCAGCAAGGCTTCCCCTGCTACTATCCCCCAAGTTCAAATTTCTCAAAATAGCCAGATCACCAGGATCAGTATTAATAGACATATCACACTTAGCTGAAATAGTCTCCTGGAGCCTGCTAAGAATCTTCTTCCACAGTTGAGAACTTCCCAAATTGGAGCCACAAAAAACTCTTCGGTTCCTCTCCAGCCAAAGGTTCCAGAGAATGAGAGTAGGCCCAATAGACCAGGCCACCTGCAGGAAAGAAGTCTTTGTAGGAGGTCTGCCCAAACTCTCCCAAAAGTCAATCAAGGAGGTAGCATGAATACAACCATGTTGCCAAGCCTCCCACCATCTATGCCACAACTCTCTAGAGTAAGGGCAAAGAAAGAACAAGTGAGAGGTACACTCCTCATTGCAAGAACAAAGAAGGCAAATAGAAGGACCCTGAAAACCTCGCTTGCGAAGATTTTCCCAAGTGAGGCACTTCCTCTGAGCAACCAACCATAAGAAAAAATTGCATTTGGGCCATGAGAAGTTGTCCCAAACCTTCTTCCACCAGTGCACCTCAGCCGGACCATGTAAGTTCTTGTCAAGCATAGCGTAGCCTTGAGCAACAGTGAATTTACCTTTTGGACTAGGACTCCAAGCCAGAACATCCCTCCCATTCAGAGAGCTGCAAAGTCTGTCCTTCAAAATTCTAGCAAGAACATCACGATCCTCATCAGAACCACCCAAGGGCCACTCCTGAGGATCCTTCCAGCAAGCCACCGTCACCTGACCAGTACGCTTGACAGTTTTAAAATGCTCCACCTTAATCCAACCGGCATCAGAGAAAATATGGCAAAGAGGCTGAAGCTGAGGAAAACTAGAAAGAATGGGCGGGTGGCCATCCCAAGAGTCCTGCCAAAAAAGAGCATCAGAGCCTCTATTACAGATCCAGAAGAGCCCCTCCTTAATCAGCTGAGCACCCTTCTTAAGAGTATCCCAAATACAAGAACCCTTGCCCATCAAATGAAGACGTGGCACATCAAGGCAATCAACACCGGGGATATACTTGTGGGCCAGAATCTTAGCCCAATCCTGATCCTGATTGTTGCACCACCTCCAGTATAGCTTGGCCGCCAAGGCAGTGACAGCAAGAGCCATAGACCTAAGACCAAGGCCCCCAGCATGCTTCGGCCTGCAAACAGACTCCCACTTGACTAAGCTCCATTTCGAGGAAAGAAGGTTGCCAGACCAGAGAAATTGCCGAGACAGAGCATCGAATTCCCGCACAAAGGCTGATGGGGGAGCCTGCACACAACACCTATAGATGGGGAGAGACTGCACCACAGTCTTTAGAAGAACCATTCTCCCAGCAGAAGATAGCCACCTGTGAGTCCAATGACTAACCTTACTCCGAAATTTATCCAAAATTCCCTGCCAGTAATCTCTACGTTGGGCTCCCAAAGCCAAAGGGATCCCAAGGTACATCAAGGGGAGAGAACCAATCTGAAATCTTAAGATCCTAGCAATCCTGCTTTGAATACGCTGAGGAGTATTAAAGAAATAAATGGAAGACTTGTCATCATTAATACACTGACCTGAAGCCTTCAAATAGATGTCAAGAGCTCTCCTGAAGTTCATAGCCTCACTAATTCTAGCCAGGCCCATCAGCCCCGTATCATCCACAAACTGAAGATGAGAGTAGGAAGGAAGAGAGTTGCTCCAGCTCCAACCACGGATAAGACCCTGACTCACCTGAGATTTAATAAATCTTCCAAGACCCTCTGCCATGATAATGAATAAGTAAGGAGATAAAGGATCCCCCTGCCGGAGACCCCGAGAAGCCCTAAACAGATCTGAAGGCTCCCCATTAATGAGAACCGAGAAAGAGGCAGAGGTAACACAACTAAGGACCCAATTCACCCACTCCTCCGCAAAGCCAAAAGCCAGGAGAGTTTTTTGTAAGAATTCCCAACTCACCCGGTCATAAGCTTTAGACATGTCGAGTTTAATAAACATAGCCTTCTCCTTAGAGTTAGCCATAGAATGAATAGCTTCCATGGCTATCACGACGCCATCCAAAATTTGTCTCCCTTCAACAAAACCACCCTGCTCAGCAGAGATCAGAGAACCGAGGAGTGGTTTGAGTCGCTCAGCAATCAACTTGGTGATGATCTTGTAAACCACATTACATAACGCAATAGGCCTGAATTGCGCCAGTCGATTAGCTCCTTCCATCTTGGGTATGAGAGTCAAGAAGGTAGAATTCATGGACTTGAGCATCTGCTTGTTCCTATGTGATTCCTGAATCACCTCAAGGAGGTCAAACTTTATAATTTCCCAAAACTCCTGAAAGAACTCAATCGGAAACCCATCCGGACCAGGAGCCTTGCCTTTTTTCATATTAAACACCACTTTCTCCAATTCAGGTAACAAGATAGGACTTAAGAGAACCCCATTCATCTCAGCAGAGACCAGTTGGGGAATACAATCCAAAATGGCCCCCTCCTCAGCCCTAGCAGCAAAATCCTCCCTAGAAAAAAGATTAGAAAAATAATTGACAGCTTCCCTGGAAATCTCAGCGCTGGAGGAAAGTTGAGCCCCATCTTGAGAAACTAGAGAGGAGATAGAGTTCCCCTGCCTCCGAGCCTTAACCGAATTATGGAAGAAAGCGGTGTTCCTATCTCCCTCCTGAAGCCAATCAATGCGAGATTTCTGCTTCCAGAAGATCTCCTCCCGAAGCTCCCACTCTTCTAATCCCTTTAGAGCCAAGGACTCAGCAATACTAAGGTCTGAGGTCAACCCCTGGTCACGAATCTGACGAGTGATGGAATCCAACTTGGACTGGGCAACCAACCTCTGAGCTTGTAGGTTCCCAAAACACTGATTATTCCATCTCTTAAGCCTGAACTTCACATGTTGAAGCCTCTTAGTGAAAATAAACATGGCCGTCCCATGGGTAGGCCTCCCCTCCTGCCACCAATCCAACATAAGATCATGCAAAGATTGATCTCTTAGCCACATCAACTGAAATTTGAAAGAGGGATTTTTGGTGATTCCATAAACGGTGACAGAGAGCTTGATGGGCCAGTGATCAGAGCCCCTCCAATCAAGAATTTCTGAACTGGTGATCAACCTACTGTTCATCCAATAGCACGAAACTAGAAATCTATCAAGCCTTTCTGAGATGGCCTCAACACCACATCTCCTATTATTCCATGTAAAGACGCCATTGGTTGGCTTCACATCAATGAGATTCAAGGAGCTAATCATATCCCTGAGAAGACCTGCAGAAGGGTCCAGCCTGGCTAACCCCCCTTGTTTTTCGTCCAAGCTAGTAACAGCATTAAAATCACCAGCCACAATCCATGGGAGAAAGGGGTCTAGGGCTCGAATGAAACTGATGTGAGCCCAGAGATTTGACTTACCAGAGAAATCAGTAGGAGCATAAATATTAGAAAAAAGACACCTCTCTCCAGTCTCCAAGCTAGAGGCAACCAGAGAGATAGAAGACCGACTAGAACTCCACCATATGGGGAAAACTTTCCTCGGGTTCCAGAAGCAAGCCACCCCCCCTGAACTGTTCAAAGCACCCACCCCCTGCCAATTACCTTGGGGCCAGATACGCGGAGCACACTTATCCAAACCGTCCACTGTAAGCTTAGTTTCTTGAATAAAGACCACATCAGGAGACTGAGATTCAATTAATCTACGAACAGCCTTTTGTCTAGGGATGCTGTTCAACCCCCTTACATTCCATGATAAAACAATCATTTATGGGGGTGGGAGAAGTGGGAATCAATGGGTTTCACAGACCCAGACTCAACCAAAGTATCACCCATAATTTTGACCTTCTCTTGATCGGTCTTCCTACCACTCCTTGACGGTTTATCAAGTAGCCCCTTTTTAAAGGATTTCTGTTGTAACCCTAAACCAGGAGAAGCTTTGTTACCCTTCACAAAATCTGAGGCCCCCTTAAGAGCAGGAGGATTAGGAGACACCACCACAGAATCCTTCGTAGCCTGTGTCCCCTGAAGGTCCCTGATATCCTGACCCTGGGTAGGCACATCCTTCGCCAAATGAACAACCTGATGGTCCTCCGGAGATAAAATCTGCTCCTCTTTCTCAGCAACTTCCTCCTGACTCTCATGCAAAACCTTAGCCCCAGAAGAGAGCTCAACTGGAATACCTTCCTCTTGAACCAGGTCCTCAAGCACATCAAACCTGTTAAAAATGCCATCATTTTGTCTATCCATCCAGGTTCTCTTTTTTCCTTTACCTTTGTTACGGGACTTAACCTGAGTAAACCCCTCATTATCCACAGGTTCATTGGCCAGAGGAGCCTTCCCCTTGACCCCCGAAGGAGGTCCAGAGGATGCCAAGGGGGAGGGTTTAAATCTAGGGCATTTGCGATGTAAATGACCGTATTCATGACAAATTCTGCATCTAAAGGGAAGGGTCTCGTAATCAAGTTGTTGGATCCAAGACGATGATCCCAAGCGAATTTCCATAGAATCTGGTAATGGGTTATTTAAATCAACTTCTACACAAATACGAGCAAAGGAAATTACCTTACGGTCTTGAGTTTGTGTAGCCGATCCCACCGGTTTTCCAAGAAGCAATGAAATTGAGTGAAGAATATCTTCCCTCCAGAATTCCAAAGGAAGCCTCGGCAATCGGACCCACACAGGAACCCGCGAGGGGATCTCTTCGGCAGAGTTGAAGCCCATGTGCCAAGGCTTAATGAAGAGCCCCACCTGGTTAAAGAAATAGGGGCCCCCTTCAAAAGCCCTATTCCTGTCCGACATGCTTGAAAAGATAACTAGAAAGTAATTATTAGCAGCCAAAATAATCTCCATATCACCTTCTGGGTTCCAAACTCGATGCGCCCAGGAATCCAAGACAGGTAAAGACAGACGAAGACCCAAAAATTTGCAAATGAGGGCATGATTACACCAATATTCAACATCCTCTACAACTTGTTCAGGTTGAATGACCAAAACTGGTCGATCCTCGGATCTCTCCAAACATCCGTTTATTTTTTTAACACGAAAAACCCCTTTAGAAGAGGAGACCCCATCTCCAGACTGGGGTTTACCCAGCGGATCCTTACCGCTGGCATGCATCGAAGAAGATGGCCCTACCATCTCCAAATCACCAGAAGAAACCTCAGATATAACAGCACCCTGATTCTCCATGGATCGCAAAGCACCACCCCGCCAAGAAGGAGAGAGATGGGGGCCGAAACCCACAGTCTCAAACCGCAGACCACACCCGCCAGGGACAGTCGTTAACAGCAAAAAACGCAGCCAGAAATACTGCCTATAAGCAAGATAAAGGCCGAGCTCCCCACTCAACCTGCGCACCCCTGAAGAAAATCAAAAACCCCACCCCCCGAGATCACACCACCAGCTCGGCCGCCGCGCACAACCAGATCACAGAAAAGAGAAGCTAGGGCACGCGGGCCCTAGCTCTCGCCCAAACGCCTCGCAGAGCCATTCCCAAATTTGGTCTGGAGGATTAATTAAATACAAATTCTTTAATTAATAATCTTTAATTCTTCTACTTATAAATAAATTGAAAAAAATTATTTATATAGTTAATTTTCTCTAATTATTTCTATCTTAAATCATTTTCTTCATATCTTAATTAAATGAACAAATTTAATTAGTTTGTTTTATTTAATTAACCTCCTATCAGTAAATTTGAATTTTAAATTCAAATTTAAGCACATGTCTACTAACTTCTTCCCACCTTCCACCTCATTGTGTGTCTCAAGAAATTAAATATTTCTAATATTTAATTTGGCATTTATCATCAACAAATTCTAACTAATTAGGGACACTTGGCCTTCATCTCCATTTTATTCCTCTTCACACTTGGCAGTTTGTTCTTATGAAAGGAACACATTTCCCCTTTTCTCTCTAACCTCTTCATCTTAACCCATCCATTCTCCAAATCGAATCTAGACCGTTGATTTTTGTCACCTAGGCTCATGCCTTGGAAAATCTATAAATAGGCCCTCATTTACAACAAAAAAAGAAAGAGAGTTGAGCATTTGTAGCAATTACACTTTGTGGCATTTTAATTAGCATTGTCATTTTAGTGAGCATTCTAGTATTAGCATTTTAGCATCAAGTAGTTTAATCATGACATTTTCATTAGCAGCATCTTAATTACAACATTCTCATCATGGCATTTTCATTAGCAACAACTTAATTACAACATTCTCATCATATCATTTGCATTAGCAACATCATAGCAACATTATTATCTTTGCATATCATCTACAACTAGTTTATCAATCATGTAATGTAGGAAACATCTCTTGCATTTATAGCATCTCTCATTCTTCAAGTTACCATTTGGAAAGTCATGTGCACAAACAATCTGAGAGCAAAATGACTTAAAGAATCCTTGGAGATAGAGGACAATGAGACACCATTAAGGAATTATTGTTTTAATTTGATTATTATTTGAATTCCTTGATATATGTTTCATTGGTGTGTCGTATAGGTTTTGTTTGCTTATTCAAATTATTTACATACACCACATAAATTGGCGCCCACCGTGGGGCCTAGCCCCATTTTTAATATTTTTCTTACAAGTTTTCGTCAACAGGTTCGTTCATGAATTTCAATGTAGCGCATTCATTGTATGTTTCAACACGTAGGTGGTGAATTTTAGTGCATCCAAGCTCTATTATAGCACATACACAGCCCAGACCAGTGCATATACATGATTTGTTTTCCCTTTTCTATTTTCCAGAATAGAGCATTGAGTGTGTTTAATAGTGCATATATTGAATATTTTCGCACATATGCTCTCTATTTTAGCACATACACCTTTATTTGCAAAAAAATAAAATTCTGGGGGATTGATTTGTATCTTTCTATTTTGTAGGTGCTCTATACGCTATCAAAGACATATCTAAAACTACTAACGATGTTTGCAGGGGCTGGACTTATTTTCCTTTGATTAAATTAGGCATCTAGTTTAATTACAAGGTTAAAGAACACCATGTATGTTGTGTTTGCAAAGTGATAGGCCTATGCTCTCCCCTTTACTAGGTGACCAAAATGCCAAACTCACTCTTTCATTTTATTGCAATAGCACCTTTAGCAGGCCTGCCTCCCCACTTCGAAAGGAGGGAACGACCTAAGTGGGAATAGCTAAAGCCAAGCATTCCAACCCACTATAATCAAATGTGAATTGTTATGAAAATCTCATTCAATGGTAGTGTGCATTGATAGCCCTCCCTTGGTATCCTTGAGATACGTAAAGCCTTTATTCTAATGGTTGGGAGGCCTCTTGAGGGAGTTTATCATTTGCCGCACTGAACGGAAACCCTTACTAAGAACTATAAGTGTAGTATCCAAGCTGAGTTATTTGCCAAACATTATAATATTCACAGTGCAAGGGGAGGGAAGAATCTGCCCCCAAGATACTCACCATATAACTACCAAGGATTTTTGGCCAAAAGTGGAGGATTCGACTTTGGTTAAGACCTGGAAAAGGAAAAAACATGGGTGCCCTCTAGGGAGTGACAGGGTTGTGTGAGCTGACGTAGTTCCAAGTTGTGGGCTATGATGTTATTAATGACCCTTGACATTAGAAGAGTCTGATTGATATGTTTGCTATTGTTCAATACCAATGGAAATCAAAGGGATCTAACCAAATCCTAGAACATACACTTGATGTTTAGATCATAGGATGAAACAATTGTTTTACTACTTCCTTTTGTGTTTGAAATAATTTGTTCAAAGGATCATCCATCAAAAACACTCAATTCACTTATTCAAAAACAAGAAAACCAGGAATACTTTCAAAACAGTGACATTTCTAGTTTAGTGCATAAACTTCCTATTTCAACGCACTGAGTTCATAGTCTAGAGCATATAGGTCTATTATAGCGCATTCACCACATCTTTCAATGCATATAGGGTATGTTCTAGCACATTTACCTCATCTTTCAGTGCATAAGCTTTATGTTCTAGCGTATTTAACTAACAGTATAGCAAATATAGGGTTTGTTCTAATGCATTTATCCCATCTTTCAGCGCATATACAACCTATTTTAGTACATTCGCCTGATACTCAAACAAAGAACTAAATTGAACTTTTTTCCGACAACTAGAATCATATTTAGGGACCCTTTTCAAAGAAAAGATCATTCCTCATTAAAAAATTGGTTTAAACTTGAAGAAGTTGGCTTTTGCAAGTGCAATCCCTTTAACTAAACTTAGATCAAACAACTTAAAGTTCCCAATCACCAATTTCATCTCTGATTGTTAGCTAAGTTTCACTATCATGATCTATCATCCTTTATGATGAAACAAATGTTGTACATCAAATTTAGCCTAGTCTCATCAATAGGATCCATCATCCTATTTGACTTAGGTATTTCATTGGCACTCCCAAAACAAAGATCAAAGTATAGCAAAACTCTATCACTTGCATGACCGTTTTAACAAGAGCTCAAAAAAAAAAACTCAGAGAAAAAGAAATAGAAACCCAAACCATCATGGCAGAAGGAGAAGAAAATCCTTTTCACATATTTCATCAACCTGAAATAGATGAGATAACTGATGAGGACATTCAACAAGCTCAATAAGACCCTAAATTTCACAAGTTCATGAAAAAATTATAGAAAAGGATGGAGATAAATACTTTTTGTTGTTGGAAAATCAAGGTGTAAAACTACCCAATAATTTTGATGTCAACCAATTGAAGGGAGCTCCCAAGAAAACAGAAGCTAACTCATGAACCATAAATCCATTGAATTCTTTAACTCACCAAATGCAATATCTTCAACAACAAATCCTAGACATGCAAAGGGGAACAACAAAGAGATATTTGTTGCAAGACATTTGTCCTTATCCATTTGACAAAAATATGAACATGATACCTTTTCCACCAAATTGTGAACTTCAAAAATATGACAAATACAATGGAAAAATTGATCCTCAAGATCATGTAAGAGAATTTTGTGTCATGAGTCTGGAATTTGCACATGAAGAAACTTATCTAATGAGATTATTTCCAAGAATTTTGGGTGGTCAATGCATGGAATGGTTTTCAAAACTCCCACCATATATTAGATCATTTGAGGAGCTGATAAATAAATTTATCTCTCAATATTCATACAACATTCAACATGAAATAACCATGAAAGATCTCTGTAACACAAAATAGAAAAATGGTGAGTCATTTCTTACTTTCTTACAAAGACGGAGACGATTATTTGCTAGATATGCCCATCCTATACCTGAGAAAGAAAAGATGGATATATTTATTGATAATCTCAATAGTGAGATGAGTTATAGACTCCAATTGTAGTGTCCACCCAATTTTGAAAAGATGATTGAAAACAAACTTAAGATTGAGGAAGCCTTGGTTAAAAGAGGAGTATTGAAAATCTATAACGAAGAAACAAACTCTGCTAACTCTTCTAACCATCATAACATCAATGTAAAATCCAAATTTTGGACAAGAAATAAGAATGTTGGTAATGATGGTGTAGTTGACACACATAACGTAAAACCAGTCTTCAATTTATCAGGTACTACACCCAAAAAAAATCAAAACAATAGTGAATCTAAACCTGCTCCACCACCATGTCAAAGAAAATTTACACCTTTGGTACAATCACTTGAATCAACATTAAAAGAGCTTCTTGCACACAAACTCATAACATTACCAGATACACAAGATTTTGAACCAAGAGTCAAACCATCATGGTGGAACGAGGCATATTACTGTGATTTTCATGGAAGCAAAGCTCATAAGACAAATGATTGTATGCAATTAAAACATTTGGCACGAGACTTGATAGATAGAGGTGACATATCGATAGGACATAAAACAAATGATGATCATGGGGCATTTAAAAACCCTCTACCCAACTATGAAAAAGGAGAATCCTCTTTGACAAACAACAAAGGGAAGAATGTGAATTATGTCTATGATACTACCATCAATCACATTTATGTAGTTGATAATCAAATCAATGTCATCAAAATCAAGGATAAACAAGACAACCTACTAGTAAATGTGACCACAAGGGGGCAATCCGAGTTTGCATTGAAAGGAAGTACATCTAAAACACCTGTTGCTTTGTCAAATCAATACAATATAGTGGATCAATTGCAAAAGATTCCAGCACAAATATCCATACTAGAACTTCTTAAAATTTCACCAACCCATAAGGATATTCTAGAAAAAGCTTTAGTGGACACTACAGTACCAAATCATTTGGAAGTTTGTCAATTCCAAGCCATGGTGGGATATCTGACTACACCCCATTGTTTATCATTCTCAAAAAATGATGATGCATCCCTCAGTCATCCACACAACGCTCCACTCCATATTGAGGTTTTAATTCATAAACGTCAGGTCAAATGTGTTTTAATAGATGGAGGAGTTGGTCTAAATATATGCACCTTAAAGCTTATCCATGCATTGGTATTTTCAGAAAATGCAATAGATTCGAGAAGAAAAATCACCATAAAAGCTTATGATGATGAAGAAAGATCCTCTCAAGGACTGGTAGTATTGCCAATTCAAGTGGGGCTAGTTCAAAAGGATATACTCTACCAAATTTTAGACAAGGATTTGAACTACAAAATACTCTTGGGTTGACCTTGGATCCATGAAATGCAAGCAATACCATCAACATACCATCAATGCTTGAAATTCACTTACAATGGACAAGAGATCACAATTTCAGCAGATTCTAATAATCCCCAATACTGCAACACTCTCAAGACATTCCAAGATATTTTTTTCCCACACAACAGAGAAGCTCTCACTTCTATTTCCCTAGGTAATGAAATCCAACTCAATTCTTTGTCAAAAAAGTTTGAAAAAATGTTCAGTTGAAAGATAAAGGCATCGGTGATTCTATTTCCTCAAGTAATGAAAGCCAACTCAATTCTTTGTCAAAACAATTTGAGAAAAATATTTAGTTGAAAGATAAAGGCATGGGTGAGTATTCTTTTGAGTAGTCCTTATGTCTCTCATAGCTACTACCTTCTCCAAAATCATATGGACAACCATCAACATCTAGACAACAATCTTCACAACCCATCACGATCGTTGATGGTAAATTTGTAAAAGCAGGTACTATAGTTGATGAATTTGAGGATAAAGACATTCTAAATTGGATTTACAAAGATGAAGAGTAATCCACAACAACAACTTCCAATATACCAATAGAGCAATATGGTAAAGGGTTCAAAATCTTAGAAAAGATGGGATATGAAGGAAAAGGTCCTATTGGAAAATGAAAGGAAGGTATTGTGGAACCAATTCAACCTATCTCAATCAATGCAAAAGACAAGATATGATTAGGATACAAAGAAGAGACAAAAGAAGAAGCCATTCAGAAGATTTGTGAACAAATCCTCCAACCGCGAGCTAGTTCTAAAATAGACTCAAATGAATATGAATGGGATTCACTATCTGAAGAATCTTGTGAAGATAAGCAAATCAATGTGATAAAGAAGTATGCACCCATATGTATGGAGGGACAAAGCTTAGGGTATAGACCATTTGAGTTTGGATCACTACATATCGATGATGCTAGTGAGGATGATTAGACATCGAGCAAGACAGATCATTCAAAGGAGAGTAACATTATACACCTTGATGTTGCTAGCGAACACCTCAAAAACGTTTCCATCATGACCCTCACCACCTTTGATCTTGACCAATCTGATGATTCCTTACCTTTGATACATCTCAAACTCATTGATTGGGAACAAACTGAGCCTCTTGATATCCCTACCTTTTCAGATGATAATGCCATTGTCAATTTCCTTTGTTCTGAAAATCCAGAAACAAGTTCCACCAATGAATTTCATAATGAAATTTCAAACTAGGGGAGTGCCAAGTCTCTTAGCTACAAAATAAAGAATACAAAAAATTGATCTAATGGTGAAAACCATGCAATGGTAGTATTAGATCATGAAAAAGTAAAAAGAAAGAGTGTATCCAATGGTGAAAATCTCTCTGAGGCATTGAAGGATGAGAGATATGACACTCTTCCAAAGTATTATCAAGAGAGATCTTTAGTATTGGTTTGAGCCCACACAATCCATAAACATTAGTACTGTAGAAACATCAAAGACCATACACCTAGCAGCATCAATGACAGAGCAAGAGAAGCCAAATTTCACCAAATTCTTCGAAGAAAGACAAATCAATTTTGCTTGGTCCTATTTGTTAGGGTTAGTAAGGTAGATATCTAACAATTAAATACAGATTTAATTAATAAACAGAGAAACTAAAACACACATAGAATAAATCATAACACAGAGAATTTAACATGGTTCACCCAATCTGGGCTAAATCCACCAAACTGCAGCCATCCAATGATTTTATTATCCAGTGCAAAAACCTATTACAATCTTGCGAATAATCACGTTTTTCATCATATTGTAACCCCCATCCAATCCTTTTTTTACCAAGCTTAGAAGCTTCCTGATTAGGTTTCTACAAAGTCAGTTTTTTTTTTCTTTTTTCGTTGATTTTTCCTTTTTTGGGTCAGGGTGTATAGTATAGCATGATCAGTCACCACATACCAACAATCTCCCACTTGGAGACTAATCCTAGATGACACTATTGCACTTACATCTCCCACTGGAAATAAATACCTTGGACCCTACTGCTCTGTTATACTTGAATTCAACCTTGAAGGCCAACCAAAGTTGAAGAGGAGCTCAACTTCTCCCTTGTCACCACCTTTGTAAACATATCCGTTGGATTGGCATCTATATGTATCTTGTCCAGCTTGACCTGTCCATCCTCCAACACCAACCGAATGAAATGATATCTCAACTATATGTGTTTTGTTTTATAATGCAAGGCAGAATTCTTTACAAGATGTATAGCACTCTGGCTGTCTGTAAACAAGTAATTTCTAGCCTATTGTTTTCCCAACTCATCCATGAAAAGTTGCAGCCATATCATCTCCTTTTTCGCCTTTGTTGCAGCAACATACTCTACCTCTACGGTGGATAAAGAAACTACCTTTTGCAATCAAGAAATCCAACTCATTGTTGTCCCACCAACTGTAAATACATAACTTGTGGTACTTCGCTTGGTATCTATATCCCCTGCCAAATCTGAGTCAACAAAGCCTTTTAAATCAGTATTAGAGCCCCCAAAACATAAACATTTATTGGATGTACCTCTCAAGTACCTGAGAATCCATTTTACCGCATTCCAATGCTCAACTCTGGGATGACTCAAATACATGTTAACAACTCCTATAGCATGTGCAATATCCAATCTCGTGCATACCATGGCGTACATTAAACTGCCTACAACTGAAGCATATGGTACCTTGGACATTTTTTCTTCCTCCTCTTGTGTCTTTGGACACATATCCTTAGTCAATTTAACATGACTAGGCAAAGGTGTGCTGACAGCTTTTGCATTCTCCATATGAAATCTCTGCAACACCTTTTCAACATAATCAGCCTAAGATAAAACAATTTTCTATTTTTCGTATCTCTACAAATTTTCATACCAAGGATTTGTTTTGTTGCCCCCAAATCCTTCATAGCAAAATATTTTGCTAACCGTTGTTTTAGCTCACTTATGTGATCCATGTTAGACCCTACTACAAGCATGTCATCAACATATAAACATAAAATAATGTAGTTTTTATTATCCAGCCTCTTAAAATAAACACAATGATCATAATTACACCTATTGTAGCCTTCCTCAGCCATAAAACTATCAAATTTCAAGTACCATTTCCGAGGTGTTTGCTTCAAGCCATATAAACTTTTCTTCAATCTGCACACTAGTTTCTCCTTACTTTTGACCTCAAATCCTTGTGGTTGTTCCATATATATTTCGTCTTCCAAATCACCATGGAGAAAGGTTGTTTTAACATCAAGCTATTCTAAATGCAAATCTTCAGCAGCCACAATACTTAAAACAATACAAATAGAAGTCATTTTAACAACTGGAGAAAAAATCTCATAAAAATCAATACCCTTTTTCTATGCAAATCCTTTTACAACTAATTTGGCTTTAAATCTCTTTTTACCTCCATCCTCCTCTTTCAACCTCTAAACCCATTTGTTTGGTAAAGCCTTTTTACCTGTAGGCAACTTGCATAATTCCCAAGTCTGATTTTTCAGCAAGGAGTCCATTTCTTCTTCCATTCCTACTCCCACTGAACCTTGGTATCCACCTGCATAGCTTCATCATAATATTCCGGTTCACCAGCATTAGTTAACAAAATAGTATACAAAGAGGGAGAGAATATTTCTGGAGGTCTATTTATCCTTAAAGATTATCTCACATTCATAGGAGTTTGTGGTATTTGTTGTTGTTGTTGTTGCAGAGCATGAGGAACCACTAAAACATCATTGTTTGGAATATCATATTCCAACATTGCATAATCATTTTCTTTCTTCTCATGCTGTAGCAACAGATCTTTGTACAACACTTTCTCATTAAATATGACATCTATGCTTCTCACAATTTTCTAATTTTCAAAATCCCAAAGCCTATAACCAAATTCATCAATGCCATATCCAACAAATATACATTTCTTTGATTTTGCATCAAGCTTGGTTCTATTTTCAAAATCTATATGTGCAAATGCTTCACAACCAAAGGTTTTGAGAAAAGAATAACTCACCTTCTTACCTTTCCATGCTTCCTCTAGAATAGCACAACCCAAAGGATTAGAGGGACCTCTATTAATTAAATAAACAATAGTGTTTACAGTCTTTGCCCACATTTTTAAAGGCAACCTAGCATGCAATCTCATAGTCCGTACACGCTCCATTATTGTTTTATTCATGCGCTTAACCACTCCATTTTCCTATGGAGTCCTTGGAATCATTTTCTGCCTACGAATACCTTTAGAGGAACAATAATCTTCAAACTCTTTGCTGCAATAATCACCACCATTATCAGATCTAAGACATTTTATCTTTTTACCCGTCTCATTCTCAACCAAGCTTCTCCATTTTTTAAAAGTTTCAAATACATCAGATTTCTACCTAAGGAAATAAATCCATACCTTCCTAGTTGCATCATCAATGAATATAACATAATAATGAGAGCCACCGAGAAAAGATACCTGAGCTGGTCCCCATACATCTGTATGCGCAAGCTCCAATTTCTCATCTTTCTTTTGCTTCCCATCCTTGAGAAAAACTTACTCTTTTGTTTTCCATACACACTTTCACATAAATCCATATTAACACATTTTTAGACCCGTAAAACATTATTTGAATGAAGTAATTTCATACCTTTTGCACTCATATGCCCAAGTCTATTATGCTACGTGCAATTCAAAGTCCACAGCAATTGTATGATCTTCTACCTGCTAAACTGCAGCAATTGTTCTAGAACATTGACCTTTTTTCCGTAATAATTAAAGTATAAGGAATAGTATGACCTGTACAAAGATATAAGGTGCCTACTTTCACACCTTTTGCTACCACTAAGGCACCCTTTGTGACCTTCCAATTTTTATCACTAAATGTAACAACACAACCTTCATCATCTAGTTGCCCTGCTGAAATTAAATTTTTGCTTAACTTTGGAACATGTCTTACCTCATGTAGTAGCCAATGATTCCCATTCTTGCAACTTAATCTTGATTCTTCCTTTCCAACAATCAGGGTTCATTATCTCCTAAATAAACCAGCCCAAAATCCCCTTGGACATAATCAAGAAAATAACTTCTATGGGGGGTAGCATGAAATGAAGCCCCTGAATCTAACACCCAAGAATCATCAACATTATCAAGGGAAAGAATCAAAGCATCCTCATCAGATTTATTACTTACCACATTTTTCTCTTCACTTCCTTCCTTTTTGTCTCCTTTATTCTTTCGAGACAAACAATCTTTCTTTAAATGACTCGGCTTACCACAGTACCAGCAATCCATCTTATCTCTAGATTGGGGCCTTCTATCCTTTGATTTTCCTCATGACTTCCCACGATTTCCAAAATTGTTTCCTCTCTCCTTTGTTTTGCCCCTACTTTCTACATTCAAAACACTACCTGATGTGGATGTTCCACCTGAGCTTTTCCTACAAATTTTCTCGCTCAAAATAACACCAACATCATCAAATTTCAATGTATTCAAACCAGAAACAAAATTGCTAACAGCCATTACCAAGCTATTCCAGCTTTCAGGCAAAGAATAAAGAATCAAAAAAGCCCTAACTTCTTCATCAAAGTTTACTTTTACAAAATTTAATTGACTGGTGACTATATTAAACTCATTTAAATGATCAGTAACTGACCCACCTTCTATCATTTTCATATTAAACAAATGCTTCATAAGAAATACCTTATTCAAAGCGGAAGGCTTTTCATATAAATTCACCAGGGTTTCCATCAACTCTTGAGTTGTCTTTGTTGTTGTAATATTGAATGCCATTGATTGTGCCAGGCATAAAAGAATACTGCCAAGAGCCTTTCTATCCAAAATATCCCAGTCCTCATCAGACATTGCTGAGGGTTTCTTGGTTTTCCCTTCCAATGGCCACCATAAATCTTTCTGATAGAGGTAGTCCTCCATCTGCATCTTCCATAACTAATAGTTCTTCCCATTAAACTTCTCAACCTTCTTACCCTCATCTTCCATTACTCCCACTCAACCGTGAGACTCCCACACAACCATGAGACCTTCCTACAAACGATAATTGAAACACAACCCGATCTTATACCACTTGTTAGGGTTAGTAAGGCAGATATCTAATAATTAAATGCAGATTTAATTAATAAACAGAGAAACTAAAACACACATAGAATAAATTATAACATAGAGAATTTAACATGGTTCACCCAATCTGGGCTACATCAACCAAACCACAACCATCCAATGATTTTATTATCCAATGCAAAAACCTATTATAATCTTGTGAATAATCGTGTTTTTCATCATACTATAACCCCCATTCGAACCCCTTTTTAACAAGCTTAGAAGCTTCCAGATTAGGGTTCTACAAAGTTGATTTTTTTTCTTTTTTCAGGCTGGGGTGTACAGTATAGCATGATTAGTCGCCACATACCAACACTATGCTGACATGCCAGGAATAGATCCGGATCTAATAATGCATCATTTATCCATAGCACCTGGATTTAAGCCAGTAAAGCAGAAATTGAGAAAAATGCATCCACACATCGCCCTACTAGTGAAAGCAAAATTAAAAAAATTATTAGATGTAGGGTTCATCCGACCAATCGACTATGCAGAATGGATTTCAAACATTGTACCAGTGTCCAAACTAGAAAAAAATATTAGAATATGCACATCTTTTAGGGATCTTAACAAGGCTTGTCCAAAGGTTAACTTTCCTTTGCCCAATATAGACATGATTGTGGATTTAACAAAAGGACATGCTATGCTATCACTCATGGATGGTTTTTCAGGCTATAATTAGATAAAGATTGCACCAGAAGATCAAGATAAAACAACTTTCACATGCCCATGGGGTACATTTTGTTGGAATGTCATGTCTTTTGGATTAAAGAATGCAAGAGCCACCTATCAGCGTGCAATGACAATGATCTTTCATGACATGATGCACACATTCATTGAGGACTATGTGGATGACCTGATGGAAAAAACATTCACCAGGGAAGGACATCTAGAAATCTTGGATAAAATCTTTAACCGATTGGGAAAGTTCAATGTACATTTAAATCCAAAGAAGTGTGTATTTGGAGTAACATTAGGAAAACTCTTAAGATACATAGTCTCAGCTAAAGGCATCGAAGTAGATCCAGCAATAGTTCAACCAATCATGGAAATTCCACCTCTTAAGAACAATAGCCAACTAAGATCTCTACAAGGAAGATTCCAATCCATCAGAAGATTCATCGCGCAACTAGTGGACAAGAGCCATCCTTTTACTCATTTGGTACAGAATAATGTTTCTTTTAGATGGGATGAAAGATTTAAAGCTTCATTTAATCAATTGAAACAATATATGATGAATCCACCTATATTGGTACCACCAATAGAGGGAAACCACTTCTACCCTACACAGCAACTACTGAGGTATCATTGGGAGCTCTGCTAGCACAAGAAGACTCTACAAGAAAAGAAAGGGCCATCTACTACATCAGTAGAAGACTGAGTGGCTATGAAATTAACTATACATTCATTGAAAAAGCTTGTTTGGCAGTGGTATTTGCTACTCAACAATTGCGACACTACATGTTAACACATACTATCAAACTAATAGCCAAGATAGATCCATTAAAATATCTACTTAGGAAATCCACTCTAACAGGAAGATTAGAAAATGGGTGATGATATTGAGTGAATTTGACATTCAACATGTGGATAGAAGAGCAATCAAGGGCCAAGTAATAGCAGATCAGTTAGTTGAAGCGTCGTTGCAAGATGACCATCCTAGGCACATTGAATTCCCAAATGCAGATGTCCGCACAATAACAACACAACATTGGATATTATACTTTGATGGGTCTTACACTCAACACGGATCGGGTGTTGGAATCCTATTTGTTACTCCTCAAGGACACACTATCCCAAAATCTTACAGGTTGATGTTCCCTTGCACAAACAACATGAATGAATATGAAGCACTAATCGTTGATATCAAGGTAGCAGTGGAATGGAAAATCACATAATTACAAGTTTATGGAGATTCCCAATTAGTCATCAATCAGTTTAATGATGACTATCAAACAAAAGATGACAAGTTGATGCCATACAAGAGAATGATAGATGACTTCAAGAAACACTTGTTGATGGTGGTTTTGGCACAACATTCAAACAGAATATTGCTATCATGTTTCTCCTGAAAGAGAAAGATAATTACCTAGATATCTTAGCTCCCAAGGTCTATGTAGTTGGTTCTCAACTGTGTTGATGTTGCTCAATTGGTCAATGTAACAGTAATGTTCAAGGGGCCTGCTGGTGTGAGCATCTAGATTGTTCTAAGATCAAGCATGAAATACAACCTAATTTCACTGGGTTTTTTAAAGAAACAACAAAAGATAGGTCAGAGCTTCGAAACAGAAAAGAATGACGATTCTTCTAACTTAACCATACTTGCCACCTTTCAAGGAGTTTGTTAACTAAAACTGCAGAACAAAGTAAAATTGTGATTGACACACAACCTCTTTCATTCACAGTGCTAATTCAAATAAAAAAATTCAGTTACCATTTAAACAAAACATAAAATAAGACTTCAATCCTTGAAAGATTCTCAAATCAAATGATTAATGTAAAACAAATATCATTCAAGAACACAATATGAAGTAGATTAAACTCTGATTGCTTCTACTATTAGTGAAACAGATAAGCAATATTTACAAGGCTGGCATAATCACCAGTGTACTGAGAATCTGCGATTCTAGATTGTTTCCAACTATACTAAGAGAACTTGGAAAATACATTGCAGCCAATGCTAAACTTTACTACTAGACAAGAAGACAAAATAAGCTCTCATTACTAAGAATCAAGATGCAACTCTATCTCCTTCTACTTTTGAAAATTCCTACTCGATCACTACTCTTAACTTTTTAACCCTTTATTTTTAGTTCTAATCCTAATTTTCTCTTAAAAGTTCTAACCCTCTTTTACAAGGAGGCCAAAATGCCTTATATATAGAATGTACCAAAAGGGACACACTAGCTACTATTTTAGGGTTTTTTTACAAAATATTTGTTGACTGCAGGAGATTCGGCTCTCAGATCTTTTTTTTTTAAAAGAATCAATGTTGCATTAAATGAGAAGCCCTACTGTCCAGGTCGATGATGGCTTGACCTCAGGAGAAGCCTTTAGATCTTTTTGTAGCTGCAACATTTACTCTTTGTCTTCGTGTCCATCTTGAACTCTGTTAGGGTCACCTTGAATGCTCCAGGGAACTTTATCATTAATACTGATCAATCTCCACCGGTGGTTACTATAGCTATCCCTGTGAGTCACAGATCCTTCCTTCGGCTTACTTCATGTTCCAGACCTCCATTGCAGGTTAACCATCTTCTGGAACATCATCGGGTCTCCTTGCAGATTTGAACATTACAACTGAGCCGATCCATCGCCTCCTTGATCTCAGAATGGATCCATCTTGCTTGCACTCTATTGGTCTTCTTACACAGGGATGGTCAATCGATCAATAGGTCATCTTCTTCTAATTGGAGGAACAAAGGCCACGCAGGATTCCTTGGCGGTCAAAAGTGGTTCGTATTGAATCGCATGTCAGTGAGACACTCATCGTGTCTCCCCGATGTGATTATCACTTTTATCAACCATCGGCACAACATTAGACAGTCGGCAAGACGTTTCGGCGAGCTAAAGAAGTCATATCGAGCTCACAAAACCTATCGGCAAGACTACATGTTCTCGGCAAGACCACATGGCAAAGCCCTTCCTCCCTCGGCAAGCACATTCTCATGTTAGGGAGACCTCATCGTTTTAGGGAGACCTTACCCCTAACTCCTCTTCCCTTACCGAGCCCCTCCTTGTTATCGGCAAGACTCCTCAATGTCGGCCAAAGGCTATGGTGATTTCCCCTTGTAGCATCTCTCGTCGCTGAGACACCATCGGGTCAGAAAGATATCTTACCAAACCCATTCCATCCACTCAGAGTCTCCCTGAGTTCCTTTTATTCCCCCGAGCTCGGGTCCTTTTGCCTCGGTGTAACTTTCTTTCTTTGCCAAGACCTTTTGGTGAAGGCAAAAAATCATTTGTCGAGTTCCATTTTTTCAGTGGGACATTCCATGGTTGGGGAGACATCATAGCGATCCTTTTGTTTTCTCCCTAAGCCCATTCTGTTTCAGTGAAACTCTCCGTAGTCACCCAGACCTTATGGCGAAGGCAAAAATTATTTGTCGAGCTCAATATCTTTCAGTGGGACCTCTTTTCATGTCGACATGACTTTCCATGGTCGGGGAGACCTCTCGGCGATGTTGTCATCCTTTGTAGCGACCATTCCCCTATCGCTGAGACTAGGGGTCATCGGTGAGACCTTTCACTGAACTCGTTTCTTTTTTCTGAGACATCTCTATTGGCAAGACTTCTTGCCGAAGCCACTTTGTTTTGCCAATACCGCTTTACTTCGGCAAGAGTTCACCCCGTTGGTGAAACATCTTGTCGAAGCCACCCTTCTCTCGGCGAACTTCCTTCATGTCACTCAGACTTCTTTCGGTCGGTGATACTTTACACCGACCAAGGCTTCCTTTCGCCGAGTGTAAAATTTCTTTGGGCTCCTCCTACCCTTTTCAGCTAGACAAAATCCCTTCATCGAGACCTTTTGCCGAAGACATCCTGTTTTTCCCCATCGGCGAGACCCGATGCACTTGCCGAAACTTCATGGCGAAGAGAAAATCTCCCGCCGACGTATGGATCCCACTACCGCTGGTCGGTGAGACACAAAGATCTCACCAAGACCTTTCTCCGAAGGAGATTCTTATGCCAATGGGAAACTCCATGTGAACTCGGGTTGTCATGACCTCCCTGAGGTCTTGTCGATAGGCAACACAGACACTTATCGACAGAATGCACTGGTAGTCGGCAAGACATCTGCAAGGTCTTGTCGACTTTCTTCTTAGAGGAAAATTAGGACCAACCAGACTGAGGAATGCATTCCAACTGAGCTCCCTTGACAAATATCATCATGTGCGTGATTTAATCCTACAGAACAGAGTCCCCAATAGTCATCAGAAGGAAATAAGATATATTATAATAAATCTTCTATTGTCCTTGATTATTTCACTAAATTCTTAGCAAGAAGAAAACCAACTTAAGATGAGACAGAACCAAAATTTGACAAAACCGGAAGACAAATTCAGGTAGAAAACCAGAAGAACCACCAAGACGAAAGCAAGTAACCAAAAGCAAAAGAAATCAAAAAGAGAAAGGGGGACCCATTTTGTTCCAAATCAAAATGGGGGTGGTTATGCAAGGCATAACAAATGGCGACTCGGCTGGAAAAATGGTTTAACCATTTTTAAGAAACTGAAGGATTCAGCTACCCAGAACTCCTGGTTTATGAATATCACAACTCCAATTGGGTTAGTTATAACAACCAAGGTTGAGCTAGAATCTCAAATGTAAATCAACACTAGCTACCCCCTGAATCTATGTGTGTGCTTGATAGTGCATCATCCTTTCATAAAGTTTTCTTCGTCTTTGAGACAACAAAGTGCAAGATTTGAGCTATATAGGTTGATTCCCTTTCATGCAATGATAGCCCAGGAATTGTTCCACTGCCAGTCAGGTGTCCATAGCCCCGACAGAGATACCTCTAGTTTCCTCATAGCATTGCTCTACTGCCAGTCAGGCGTCCATAGCCCCGATAGAGATATTGGAATCACCCATTCATATTGAGTCTTCTCTTTAGATAATTCTTTTCCTTTCTCTCTCCCTTTTTTTTTTGCTTTCTCACAGAGTTTCAGATATTTCATTTAGTTCTTTTTCAATATGTCAGATGTTTAACATCTAATCTGGGTTGAAAACTACCATGGACCTCATAACAACACTTGGGAGATCGGATTTTTCACTCAAATCTTACAACACTATCACCCTAGGACAAATATACTGATACAAAGGAGATGATCTTAATCATTTGTGGTAGATTCAAAGAAGCTAACGAAAGTTATTTACTTGGCACCTTGTTTTTAGGACCTTCCAGAACCTTTATTGACAATGGATATGAAACAAAGAGTTTAGGACAAAATCATCCAATCAGAAAGCCTAAAAATACCTAAACCATTTTTCTCCTTGTGACCATAGCATACTTTAGATAACAACCCATAGTTTCAGATGGAAAGGACATATCAACCCCAAAGAACAAAACAAAACATAAACCACGGAACAAGGGAAACAAAAAGATAAAAAGGAAAGACAAACTATTTACAAACAAAGAGCGAATTATTTACATGAAGAGCAACAGGTTATTTACAAGCAGAAACACAGAAAGTATTTACAAAAATACAAATTATTTACAAACAGGAGACAAATAAATTATTTACATAAAGAACAACGAATTACTTACATGCACAACAGAAATTAACAAGCTTTATGACTCAAAATAGTGCTTAAGAAACTGTCCATTGACAGGCAAGGGAACAAGTTCCCCAGTTAAGCTACTCAATCGGAAAGCATTTTTCCCCAAGATCTCAGCAATCTGATAAGGACCTAGCCAGAGTTTGTCAATTTTTTGGTGACTGCCCTTCTTTTCACTAGCTTTATCCCATAACAATACAAAGTTAGATATCCTAAAAGCTTTGATATTGGCTCTTTTTTCAAACCAACGTTTGACAACAGCTTGGTGCCTAAAAAATTGTTACAATGAGGCATCTCTCTATTCTTCTAATTTCAACAAAGCAGCTAATCTTACTTCTATCCTATTATCACTAGAGTAGAATTCCTGCATGAACTCAAGGATAGGTATTTGCAGATGGATAGGAAAGAAAGGCTCTTGGCCATATACCAGTTTGAATGGTGAGGTGTTTAAAGCAACCTTAATCCTAGTCCTATCTGCCCATAATGCGAATCGCAGCTGGGTATGCCAGTCTCTAGGGTTATGCTCTAACAGTTTCTTAATTACCCCTAAGAGATTTTGATTAGTTGACTCTGCAACTCCATTTCCTTGTGGGTAATAATTTGAAGAATATTTCAAAACAATTTTGTGATCATATGCCCAGGAAATAAACTCAGCAGAAGAAAAGGAAAAGCCATTGTCACATACCAGAGCGAAGGGTACCCCAAACCTTGTAGTGATGCACTCGGTGAGGAACTTGATCACTACCTTTGTGGTGTTGTTCTTGCAGGGTATAGCTTTGGTCCATCTTGTGCAATAGTCAGTGGCAATCAAAATGAATTTGTACCCTACAGAAGAGTTTGGGTTAATTACCCCAATAAAGTCTAGTGCCCATTGGGCAAATGGCCTTACCTCATAAACGAGTTGCAATGGCATGGCTGAATGGCGTTCCCTTGGTGCAGAAATTTGACAAATGTGACATGTCCTCACATGTTGATGGGCATCTTTGAATACACAAGGCCAGTAATAACTAGATCGGAGGATCTGATGCACCAAAGAATCTGTAGACCCATGACCTGTGCCATGTTTCTCATGAAACTCAGAGATCACATGTTTAGCCTCTTGATGATCAAGGCATCTCAGGTATACTCCTTCAAAATTCTTCCAGTATAACAACCCTCCTTTGAGCATGTAATGAGAACTCTTGAGTCTATGGGCTCTCCTTTGAGTTGCATTCATTCCCTCTAGACATCGATTTTTTAGCATAAAATAGACGATATCGACATATCAGGGGTCATTGGAGAAGGACTAGGTTGTGTATTGTTGACAGATGATGTTGTCACCAGCGTTCGCCATGGACTGAGACAAGCCTGTACCCCTGACTAATTTCATAAGGTGTATCTCCAAATCAAACTCTTGCAAAATGGCCATCCATTTGCCTCTCCTTTCTCCCAACTCGTTTTGCATGAGTAGGGACTTCATAGCAGCATCAAGAACTACAACGACGACTTGGCTTCGGAGGATATAATGTCAGAGCTTCTTGATAGCCTGAACCAGTGCAAAAGCTTGCTTCTCCAGAGGTGGGTATTTGATTTCCGCATTTTTAAACGGAGAGCTCATGAAAGCAATCGGTCTCTCCTTTGCCTCTTCTCTTCGTTGGGTTAGTAAAGCTGTGGAGGAATGATTAGAGGAAAAAGAGTAAATGTAAAATGGCCTGATGTAATCAGGGTTGGTAAGGACCGACGCTTCTGAGATGGATCATTTGACTTGTGAAAATGCGGCATTTGCTTCATCATTCCACTCTACCTTGGAGTCCTTTTTCATCATTTCTTTCAGGGGTTTCATGATTTCAGCAAAGCCCATGATGAACTTTCTCACAAAGTTGATTTTCCCAAAGAGAGACCTCATTTCTTTCTTGCTTCTAGGCTGGGTGATCTTCAGGATGGACTCGACTCGATCTGGGTCGATTGAAATCCCTCTTTCTGAAATTATGTGTCCCAGCAGCTTCCCTTCAGAAAGCTCGAACACGCATTTTTTTGGATTTAATGAGACTCCATACCGGATGCATCTCTCAAGAACTTTGGCCAAGTCCGTAGCATGATTCAATCGGTCCTTACAGAACACTGTCAGGTCATCCATATAGACAATGATGCACTTACCGATTAGGTCCTTGAACGCTATGTCCATGGTGCACTGGAAAGTTGCTACAACATTTATCAGACTGAATGGCATCCTCCTATATGCGAAGGTTCCCCACTTTGTAGTGAAGGTTGTCTCCATTCTGTCTTCAGAGTCGACCATTACCTGATTATATCTAGAGTAACCATCCAGGAATGATATCATTTGAGATCCATTAATAGTCTACAGGACTTCATCCAAAGAAGGAAGTGGGTAGTTATCCTTTTCTGAGGCTCTATTCAAATTTTTGAAGTCGACACACAACCTGATCTCCCTGTTTTTCTTATGAACTAGGACTAAGTTAGCCACCCAAGTTTAATGGCGCACAGGGAAGATTATCCTTGCAGAAAGTAATTTTTGAACTTCCTTAAGGATCAGTGGTTCAATCAAAGCGTTGATAGGGCACTATTTTTGTTGAAATGGCTTAGCTTCAGGCTTCAGGGGAATAGTATGAGTCATTACAGTAGCATCAAATGTCTTTAGGTCTTCATATCCCCAAGCGATTGTAGAAATATCCTTCTTAAGTGCCTTCAATATGTCTTTCCTAATTGCTTCAGGGCAAGCCTTCCCTATATAGACATTCCTTTCAGGGCTAGAATCGACCAGGTTAACTATTTCATATTTGCCTCCCTTTACTTCAGCTAATATCTTCTCTCGAGCCCTTGGGTCTGAATCAAAAATCCTTTCTAAAGTAACCATTCCCTTGGGAATGTTATTATTCTTTAAATTGAGGACCCCTTCTGTATCACATTCCTCAAGGCTCCAGTCCCCTTGATCTCTATTGGATTCATCAATAATTTTCCCTTCAAAAATATCTGAGCTTGCTAAGAAAGCCAGAATATGTCGATCATTATCAAAGACTTGAAAGTTCATGATGTTGTCAGGAACTGCAGGGGTAGAAATTAATTCCACTGAGAATTTATTGAGGTTAGAGCCTTGCATAGGTTCCAGGGTGCTTGCAACAATAGCCAATGAATCAACTACATGATTGTCTTCTCTAGGGATTAAGCTAATTCCAAATGCATCAAAGTCTTTGATCAGGTTCCATAACCTGTTTCTATATGTTGCCAGCCTTTTATTGTGACAGGTGTACTGGTTGCGTACTTGTTTGATAAAAATTTCTGAATCTCCCTTGACCATCAAGGCAGTGGCTTTCTTCTTATGTGCAAACATCAGTCCCTGTGCCAGAGCTTCATACTCTGCTACGTTGTTTGTGCATCCAAATTGCAACCTGTAAAAAGAAAAGAAGGTTTTCCCTTTCAGGCTGATTAGTTCAATCCCAACACCACAGCCTATCTTGGATTTGGATCCATCGAATGTGAGGATCCATAGTTGATCGTGAGCTGGGGTTGGCCCTTTTGAAGTCATTATGGGCACTTGGGTAGAATGAGCCAGGGGTGGGACTACTTCATCTTTTAGGTCAAATATAGGGAACGGGTGTTCAATAGGTTCCTGAGGAGTAATTCCCAATCCTTGCACAGATGTATTATGCGGCCCATGGTTATCCCCTTGACATTCACTTGCATCCTTGGTTAAACCCTTGGGCTTTGGTATATTAGTGAGTGCAGGGGTGATAAACAAACCTTGGGACTATTCCTTGTCAATATGTTGATTCAGAAATATGTCTGGGGTAGGTTCAATTTGAACTTCCTTCGAAGGTATTCTATCCCTGGTCAGCATTGTTGCTTCTTTAGCTTCAAATGAGAAGTGGTTTGTAATGGTCTTAGGGTGACTTGAGCCAACTTTTCTACCTTGGGAAACATGATTTAAAATGTCAATGAAGGATTGGCAAGTTAATTCAGAGTGATTTTGGTAATGCACCCTACACCAGTTAGGGAGAAGAAGACTGCAAATCGGCATCTTCCCCTAAGACCAGTTGGTCTTGTTGTAGCTTTCTAATCAAGGCCTATTGATTTTCATTAATCATGGGGTCAGGGATTTTATGTATTGACATGTCTTTAGAATTGAGAACCGAAAAGGGTAGAATTTATTCTCTTTTATAAACCCCCATCTCAGTCTCAAACTAAGCTACCTCATTGGGACAATCATACTCAGTGATGATATGCTTGAGGTGAGGCTCACTTTCAATCCTAATCTGAGTTGGAATCCCTCTCCATGGCAGCCACATATGTGAAAATTCAAGGGAAAGATATCCCCTAGGATTTTCATCAAATCTCTGCTCAGCAGCATGCCATAGGTCTCGGGAATATCTGCTACTTGGATATCTATGTTGGTTAGGATCCTAGGATCTGATCCTACTTGAACATGTATGTTTCTTAATTCTCCTACCACATTAACCTCTTTCTTGTCAAGTTGAATGACCTTCTTATTTGTCTGGATCGGGTTCAATCCTAACTTCTTACATATAGAGAATGGCATGACATTTCCAGAAGCCCTTGAATCCAACAAACAATTATGCAGGTTCTTCCCACAAATTCTTAAACTCAAAAGAAATGGTGGGGTACCTACCTTGTTTTTGTACAAGGCTGCATTCATGTTTGTAGTAGGTGCCACCTTTTTTTTCCCTTTTGATTTGTCAGCTTGCTCTAAAGCTTTCAGCACTATCTCTCTTTGAGCAGAACACCACTTTAAGATGTCAAAATATGACAAAGAAGTTTTATGTTTCTGCATCTCAGAAACAATATCAAATTCTATATTATAAATTGAATTACTTTTGAACATGGCAGAGGAATTACCCTTATTATGGAAGTTAGGCGGGCCTTTTGGTGGAGGATTATTATCAGCACCTTGATTTGGAGGCACCATGTGATTGGGGGGTGTTGATGTAGTGAATGGACCCTTACTTTGATTTCTCAGGAAGTGTCCTCCTTTTCACTGAAAGCCCTGGGCATCATATGAATCTTCTTCTGGTTCATTCTCCTCTTGGTTTGGGAATGAAGGTTCCTCCTCAAAGAGGTCATAAGTCATTGTTGTGTCTACCGAGCCACCTCCTTTGTAAGGATTCCCTTGGAATGTTTGGGCATCTGCCTGTGCCATCTTGACCATCTTCTCCATTTCTGGGTTGTTCACCTCAGAATGGGTTGCAGTATCATGCAGCCTACACCATTTGGTCATAAAGTTGAGGTCAGCCAGGTTTGCAGTATGTGCTCTCTCCTCATTTGCTTGATAGTTGTGAGAAACTCCACCATCATTGGGCCCTGTATTCCACTGCCTGCTGTTATTTGGCCTTTGGTTATACCCTCTGTTTTGATTTTGATACCCTTGATTAGAGGAGCTTTGGCCTTGATAACCCCTTTGGTTGTAATTGTTATGATTCTGATAGTTACCCTGGTTGTTGTTTTGACTAGGGTAGTTACCCTGGTTTTGGGAAGGGTTCAACCGAAGTTGAGCCATGTCATTTGTAACTTGAGACAGTTTTTTCTTCAGGGTTTCTACCTCATTCTTAAGCTGAACTGTCTTCTCACTTTCCACACTCTTAGCATCAAGTGGCTGACCACCCTGATTTGGTGCTCCCACTTGGTTGTGATGACTTTGGGAACTTTGAGGAAGTTGTGATTGTTGAAAGGGATCAGAAGCTCCAGTAGCAAAGAATGGAACAGGTGGTTGAGTTTGCAATTCACACATAAGCCCATAATGGGAAGGAGACATTCCTAGGATAGTATTGAATAGAGGAGTTGGGCTATGGATCTGATATCCTATCGAAGGGAAACCTCCTCCCAGGCCTCCTTGTTGAGAATTGATTTGTTGTTGTAGCTTGATAGCCAGATGATAGACTTTGGATAAGGAATCAATATCAACTGGTTGATAAGTCCTTTGCAAGAACAAGCCAAGCAAGGGAGCTATGACTCTAAAGTAAGCTTGAATGGCGCTATTCTCTGTGACTAGATAGGGATCTTGCAATCTCCTATACATTCGCTGGAATCTGGTATTGAATAGGGGCAAGGATTCACATGGCTCTTTCCTGATGGTGGAAAATTGGTGATATAAAAGAGCTGGATCCACATAAACCCTGAACTGATTAATGAAAGCATTTTCCAAATGTGTCCAGGTCAGAATGGAACCTTGAGGAAGATTAAGGTACCAATTATATGCCATTTCCCCTAAGGAGTAAGGGAACAACCTACAAACTACATCATGGTGGGCTATCTAAGATCTAGTACAAGCATCCTTGAAAGCTTGTATGTGCTCTTCAGCACTCCTTCACTCACCATGAATATACTTGGGGTAGAATTTCTTAGGGTTCTTGGGCATATCATGAAAACCTCCAGGAATAGTCCCCAATGGAGAAGGATTATTATGAAAGAACGCCATTGGTGGGGGTGGTGGTTGAGCCAGCTATTGTATGGGTTGAACCAGCTGTGATGACAATTGAGATGCGCGTGATGGTGGATTGATAGGTACCCACTAGGGTATTGGTGAAAATCCTAGTGGAGTGAGGGGAGCTGATAAAGGTGGTATGATGGTTGCCCCAGTCTTATGACTCTTGTGTCTTATTAGGGTCTTGAGTTCTATGAAAGGTGATGGATTTTTAGCTGATCGAAGAACTCTGTGGGGCCTTTCTGGGGAGGAAAACCCAGTTTTATCAAGTTTTCCCTTCTAGGCCCTCCTTCTAGCACCAATTTATGTTGATGGTGGTTTTGGCACAGCAACATGCAAACAAAATATTGCTATCTTGTTTCTCCTAAAAGAGAAAGATAATTACCTAGATATCTTAGCTCCCAAGGTCTATGTAGTTGGTTCTCAATTGTGCTGATGTTGCTCAATTGGTCAATGTAACAGTAATGTTCAAGGGGCCTACTGGTGTGAGCTTCTGGATTGTTCTAAGATCAAGCATGAAATAAAACCTAATTTAACTGGGGTTTTTAAAGAAACAACAAAAGATAGGTCAGAGCTTCGAAACAGAAAAGAATGACGATTCTTCTAACTTAACCATACTTGCCACCTTTCAAGGAGTTTGTTAACTAAAACTGCAGAACAAAGTAAACTTGTGATTGACACACAACCTCTTTCATTCACAATGTTAATTCAAATAACAGGCTTTCAGTTACCATTTAAACAAAACATAAAATAAGACTTCAATCCTTGAAAGATTCTCAAATCAAATGATTAACTTAAAACAAATATCATTCAGGAACACAATATGAAGTAGATTAAACTTTGATTACTTCTACTGTTAGTGAAACAAATAAGCAATATTTACAAGGCTGGTACAATCACCAGTGTACAGAGAATCTGTGATTCCAGATTGTTTCCAACTATACTAAGAGAACTTGGAAAATATATTACAGCCAATACTGAACTTTACTACTAGACAAGAAGACAAAAGAAGCTCTCATTACTAAGAATCAAGATGCAACTCTATCTCCTGCTTTTGAAAATTCCTACTTGATCACTACTCTTAACTTTTTAACCCTTTCTTTTTAGTTCTAATTCTAACTATCTCTTAAAAGTTCTAACCCCCTTTTACAAAGAGGCCAGAATGCCTTATATACAAAATGTACCAAAAGGGACGCATTGGCTATTGTTTTAGGGTTTTTTTACAAAATATTTGCTGACTGCGGGAGAGTTGGCTCTCAGATCTTTCTTTTTTTTTAAAAAGAATCAATGTTGCATTCAATAAGAAGCCCTACTGTCCAGGTCGGTGATGGCTTGACCTCAGGAGAAGCCTTTAGATCTTTTTGCAGCCACATCATTTACTCTTTGTCTTCGTGTCCATCTTGAACTCTGTTAGGGTCACCTTGAATGCTCCAAGGCACTTTATCATTAATACTGATCAATCTCTACTGGTGGTTACTACAACTGTCCCTATGAGTCATAGATCCTTCCTTCCTTCGGTTTACTTCATGTTCCAAACCTTCGTTGCAGGTTGATCGTCTTCTGGAACATCATCGGGTCTCCTTGTAGATTTGAACATTACACCCGAGCTGATCCATCACCTCCCTAATCTCAGAATGGATCCATCTCGCTTGCACTCTATTGGTCTTCTTACACAGGGATGGTCAATTGGTTAATAGGTCATCTTCTTCTAATTGGAGGAACAGAGGCCATGTAGGATTCCTTGGCGGTCAAAAGTGGTTCGTATTGAATCGCATGTCGATGAGACACTCATCGTGTCTCCCCGATGCGATTATCACTTTTATCAACCATCGGCATGACATTAGATAGTCGACAAGACATTTTGGTGAGCTGAAGAAGTCATATCAAGCTCACAAAACCTATCGGAAAGACTGCATGTTCTCGGCAAGACCACATGGCGAAGCCCTTCCTCCCTCGGTGAGCACATTCTCATGTCGGGGAGACCTCATCGTTTTAGGGAGACCTTACCCCGAACTCCTCTTCCCTTATTGAGCCCCTCCTTGTTATCGACAAGAATCCTCAATGTCGGCCAGAGGCTATGGCGAGTTCCCCTTGTAGCATCTCCCATTGTTGAGACACCATTGGGTCAGCAATACATCTTACCGAACCCGTTCCATCCACTCAGAGTCTCCCCAAGTTCCTTTTATTCCCTCGAGCTCAGGTCCTTTTGCCTCGGTGTAACTTTCTTTCTTCGCCAAGACCTTTTGGCGAAGGCAAAAAATCATTGCCGAGTTCCATTTTTTCGGTGGGACATTCCATGGTTGGGGAGACACCATAGAGACCCTTTTGTTTTCTCCCCGAGCCCATTTTGTTTCAGTGAAACTCTTCGTAGTCACCCAGACCTTATGGTGAAGGAAAAAATTATTTGTTGAGCTCAATGTCTTTTAGTGGGACCTCCCTTCATGTCGGCATGGCTTTCCATGGTCGGGGAGACCTCTCGGCGACGCTGTCATCCTTCGTAGCGACCATTCCCCTGTCACCGAGACTAGGGGTCATCGGCGAGACCTTTCGCCAAACTTGTTTCTTTTCACCGAGACATCTCTATTGGCGAGACTTCTCGTCGAAGCCACTTTGTTTTGCCGATACCACTTTACTTCAGCAAGAGTTCACCTCGTCAGTGAAACATCTTTTCAAAGCCACCCTTCTCTCAGCAAACTTCCTTTGTGTCGCTAAGACTTCTTTCGGTCGGTGAGAATTTACACTGACTGCAGCTTCCTTTCACCAAGTGTAAAATTTCTCCGGGATCCTCCTACCCTTTTCGGTGAGACAAAATCCCTTCACTGAGACCTTTTGCTGAAGACATCCTATTTTTCCCCATCGGTGAGACCCGATGCACTCGTCGAGACTTCATGACAAAGAGAAAATCTCCTACCGACGTATGGATCCCACTATCGCCGGTCGGTGAGACACAAAGATCTTGCCAAGACCTTTCTCCGAAGGAGATTCTTATGCTGATGGGAAAATCCATGTGAACTCGGATCGTTGTGACCTCCCGAGGTCTTGCCGATAGGCAACACAGATGCTTATCGACAGAATGCACTGGTAGTATTTTAGAGGAAGACTATCGAGTATCCAAACAACATGAGTTGGAATTGTTAGATGAACATCGTCAGCATGTTGTTGATCATCTAAAAGCTTATTAACAAAGAATGTCAAAAATCTATAATCACAAGGTAAGACCAAGAACATTTCAGGTTGGCGACTTGGTACTAAAAGAGAATCCTCGCAATCAACAAGATCGGGAAAAGAAGGGAAAATTTGACCCTAATTGGCTAGGTCCTTTTGTCATTGTATCAGTATATGGATCTAGAGCATATTAGTTATCTACACTCGAAGGGGACCTGTTTGAAGAACCTATCAACAACATTCATCTCAAGAATTTGTATACATAACTCATCCAGTGCACGGTTCAAAAGCAGAAAAATCCAAAAAAAGTAAAAAAAGCATAAAAATCCAAAAAAAGTAAAAAAGCAGAAAAATCAAAAAAGCAAAAGAAAAATCCAAAAGGAAAAGAGTAGAAAAATCCAAAAAATTAAAAAGAAGAAAAATCAAACAAAGTAAAAAAAGGAAAAAATTCAAAAAAAAGTGAAAAATTCAAAAAAAAGCAAAAAAATTATAAAATCAAAAAAAGTGTAATAAAAACAAGTAGTGAAAACCCAGCAACAGGTGCTATTTGTGATAGATTGGTTTTTCCATCTATTGGAACATGTGTCGGTCATCCACTTTTCGCCATCATTATGCATGTCCATCATAAGAACCTCATGTACATATCTGGGCATTGCAGTCGTGTCTCACATTGGCTTGGCGATAATTGCACGCTTTCACAATAAGTGGTTGATTTCTCAATGGGGGAAAAATCCTGAACTCACTGGGGGAAATCTACTTTGAGCTTAAAACAACAGACAAGCAATAGTAAGACAACATAGCAAACATAATGATCACAATGAAATTCAACACTGGACATCAACCACATTTTTTAGAAAACCAACCATCCAAATCAACAGCAAGATCAGTCAAAACAAATCTAACTAGATGATATTCTTTTGAATCTTGGTTTAATCACTTTAGCATAATTTTCAACTGTTGTATCTTTATTTTTGTTATCATTTCTCTAGAGCAACTCAAGGATGTCATGGACTAGAGAAGCTACGATGGAGTATGATATTTTTCTTTGTCTGTTGTTTGTGAGTTAATCATTACTACTATGTGAATATGTCACAGGATGTGATCTACAAAGTATCATTGATGACATTCTGGATTTTCATAGGAAAAGGATTAACTCTTGTTTGTTTTACGCAAGCAATACTTAGGTCATCTCCGTTTAATTATACCTAGATGCTTGTATTACCTTGCAATATCAAAATCCATGGAAGTTGTACTTAGGTCATCATGGTTTAATTATACCATCGGTGTTTGTACTAACTTTCAACATATCAAAAGCTTAGTGATGATAACAAGCACAACAAATTGGCTGACAAGATGACAACATTGCATATTTAGATTTGCATGGTTAAGATAGATTGCATCCATATTAGTTTTGCATGTGCATTTTAGGTTTTCCAAGGCTGAAAATTTTCAAAATGATTTTATCTCTCTCATTAAAGGATTAAGTACATTTGACATAAAAAAAAAATATCATTCACATGTAGTTGCATAATCATTATCATAGGTTATCCATCCATGCATTAGATCATATATTTGCATTCAAAAAATACAAAAAAAAAGGTGCATCACATCTCATATATCATAAAGCATCATCCATAAAGCCATATAGAATCATAATCCATGCATCATCATTTCATTATTGCATCCATACACAACCATGGCATAATCATATAAACATCACATAGCATATAGAGCGGAAATCAAATGCATTCATCATAAAAGCATGTAGACAACATATAGATCAATAATCTTCATTGCATCTCATATAATCTCAAAATAATCAATGTCAAGTGTACAATGATATCACAAAATACAGAGAGATACATCAAAAAAATGGCAGGAAATCATAAAGTCCCCGACTGAATAAGTGAATACATCAAGTCTCAGTACATCAAATGTGAGCACAAAAGCTACGTGTTGCTCCCCCTGGACGTTGTAGGCCTCATTGAGCCTGTTGTTGCACCACCAAATGGACTTGCACCTGGATCTCTACCTGATGGATCTCTGAGAAGTGGCCTAGTCACACCCTTGCTCATAGCCTGTGACTAACTTTGACCTGACCTACCACTAACAAACTGTGCATAACTAGGGGCACGCCGCTCTACAAGAACTACCTGATAATACAGTGATCTATAATACTCTGTCTCTCAGGCTGAATGTCAAACCTCTCTGAGCATATCCCATATAGTGGTCCCCTCATAAACTCTTTGCAATCTCTCGGCTAGGGCCTTTGCATGCTCATATCTCTGTCTCGCAACATCTCTCTCTATTGTTAGAGAGAAAATTTGCTCTTGTGCTTGCGCTAGCTATCCCTATAAGCCCTCCACTTGTAACTATAAGGCATCTAACTATGCCTATTGTTGATGGGAAAGCACACGAATCTGAACCTAGGATAGTCTTGCCTGCTGTTGTCATGAGGGAACCATAGATCTCCTCCTCCAAGGTACTCTAAAGTCCAATATTTGTTTTCCACCTGCATCTCCACCATCTCCATCATCTCCTCCATCCCCACCATCTCCCTCCTCATCATCACCATCTCCCCCGTCCCTCCTCCATCTCGGTGTGTGTTGTGGTGCTCTCTCATCATCATCAAATGACGATACATAATCATCGGGACTGGAAATGCTCGGTATGGAATGTGTGAATAAATGCTCAACATACTCATCTATCATCACACCAACCACAATCTCTAGACAGTAATCCCATACTTGTGCCTACAATCCAAAATACTCCTCGCAAGTTGTATCATATGATATGGTGGGTCCCCACTCTGGAATATCCTGCCATCTCCGAGCATATAATGCAACTCCCTAGGGCATCCCCTGAACTCAGCCATACTGATGAAGCACCCTCATGAGCATGAATCTATCAATAATAAATCGGGTCCATCCAATCAAATATCTCAAAGTGCAAACATATGGCATCTCAAGATCACCCTCGAGCCACTGCTCATAATCTAAGTATGGTCACCATGTGATGGTCTCCAAATCATCAAGAACTCATCGCCAATACTCCAATTTTCCCAACTTGCACTAGACAAGAGTACTTGTGTACCCAAAGATATATGGCCTGCCAACTAGATGATCTCTCTCTGCCAAAGGATGAGTAACAACTATATGCTCCCAAGCCCAAATCTAAAGCAATGTCACTCCATCTGATAAACTAGCATCTCCAAGATACACCACCTGATGCAAATCATGTTATAAATGTGCTAACATATAGGAACCCCATGCATATAAGATCCCCTGAGTGATCATCCTCTCCAGTATCCTGCCCTAGCCAATGGACAGTCCCTTCGACCTACAGTCGGGACATAAGAAACCTCCAACAAACCTTGCCAGAACATATGGTAATGGCTCATAAGAATCAACCATATCCTGACATGGGATCTCGTAACCACTAATACCGTCATCATCAAAAGTCCTCCTCAGCACCTCGGTATCTCCCTACTCTATGTGATCATATACGACTAACTCTCCAACCACAAGAATCCTCAATATTCGGTACACATCCTTTGGGGTAACCGTCATCTCACTAGTAGCTAGATGGAATGTGTTGTGGTCACTATGCCACCTCTCAACTAATGTAGTCAGTAGTCCCTTGTTTATCCTTTACTAGAGCATATCAAGTAAGGAAGATAAACCACATCACTTGATAACATCCAAATCTGCCTGCACCAGATGCAAAATCATATCCCAAGTCTTCAAGTAGCGCTCCCGAGACTGAAGAACTCTTAAGTCCTCCTATAATCCTGACATATCACAAATAAACATTTTATCAATCAATCTAATCAACTCTAATGAGACTTTGATCAAATCTCGTGGAGCATCTATCATTGACTCTCATCCATCATGAGGTCAATCATCATCTATCCTATCAAACATCACCAAAACAATAGCTGACACGATCATCAAGCATCAAAAGCAAGGAGAAAAATCAACATTTCATCAATTTAGGTGTCAATGTGCCAAAACAGAGCATCCATATGCTGGAACAATGGATGCGCTACAAAAATCCATCAATGCACTGAAATAGAGAATCTATATGCTAAAATTCTAAATGCGCTAAAATAGTCAACATATGCGCTACTTGGCAAAATATATGCACTACAAACCTAAATGTGCTAAAACATTCAATCGATGTGTTATATCGGGGCATAGATGTACTAAATACGTATATGCGCTATTTCAGAAAACATATGCGCTAAAATGCACTATTACAGATTTTAAAAACATGAAAGCCAAAAAATCAAATTCAAATTTCAAAAGGTGGTTTCTCGAGGTATGTATCGGAGGTCCATACTCAGCAGGGTGGTGGTATCGTCGAACTCGCTTGAATCGATGTGTGTGGTATGGGATGACCATCTTGCTAAATTGCTCAATCAACTTAATCACTCAATTGTAAATGAATTCAAATGAACTCCTTTTTCACCTTTTTTATCTTTTAAAGGGGTAAATGGAGGGTATTTAAGTGGGATTATTTTTATTTTCAAAAGGGCATCAATTAATCAATTAGAAGGGTCAGTATTCTTTATCGGGAGATAAATCGTCTCAAAATCCTAAAAATTTGAAAAATCCTCATAAAATCATTAAAAATTCAAAAATCCTAAAAAAAAATAAAAAATTCATGATTTATCTCCCAAGAGGGCATACAAGCATCATCACTCAAAAATTAGCATCTAGGGCATATCAATTTTTTTTATCAGCACTATCAACAATTTTTTCTTTGAAGCAACATGTCGCAAACACATCACTTCAAAGAGGGGCAAAATGTATATACTCAAATTTGGTCTGGAGGATTAATTAAATACAAGTTATTGAATTAATAATCTTTAATTCTTCTACTTATAAATAAATTGAAAAAAATTATTTATATAGTTCATTTTCTCTAATTCTTTCTATCCTAAATCATTTTCTTTGCATCTTAATTAAATGAAAATTTAATTAGTTTGTTTTATTTAATTAACCTCCTCTCACTAAATTTGAATTTTAAATTCAAATTTAAGCACATGTCTACTAACTTCTTCCTACCTTCCACCTCATCATGTGTCTCAAGAAATTAAATATTTCTAATATTTAATTTGGCATTTATCATCAACAAATTCTAACTAATTAGGGACACTTGGCCTTCATCTCTATTTTATTCCTCTTCACACTTGACAGTTTGTTCTTATGAAGGGAACACATTTCCCCTTTTCTCTCTAACCTCTTCATCTTCAACCGTCCATTCTCCAGATTGAATATGGACCATTGATTTATGCCACCTAGGCTCATGCCTTGGAAAATCTATAAATAGGCCCTCATTTACAACAAAAAAAGAGAGAGAGTTGAGCATTTGTAGCAATTACACTCTGCAACATTTTAATTAGCATTGTCATTTTAGTGAGCATTCTAGTATTAGCATTTTAGCATCAAGTAGTTTAATCATGGAATTTTCATTAGCAACATCTTAATTACAACATTCTCATCATATCATTTCGATTAGCAAAATTATTATCTTTGCATATCATCTATAGCTAGTTTATCAATCATATAATGTAGGAAACATCTCTTGCATTTCTAGCATCTCTCATTCTTTAGATTGTCATTTGGAAAGTCATGTGCACAAATAATCTGAGAGCAAAATGACTTAACGAATCCTTGGAGATAGAGGACAATGAGATGCCATTGAGGAATTGTTGTTTTAATTTGATTATTATTTGAATTTCTCGATATAATGTTTTTGATAATATAAGCAGGGAAGGGCCCTAATCCCGTGGAACAATAGCAGATCAAAAAATGATACCAAGGTAGGAAAAAACACCACCATCCAAACCAAAAAACAACATGATAATGGCTCACAGGCCCAAATTTAAAATTATCGCTATAGTCGTGCCCATGTTTATCAAAAACAAAAAGTTACTAGTAGCAATATTTAAGCTATGAAGACCATTGATTAAGTCCACAGTATACTAGGTGGTATTCCACCAGATCTTAAAGATAAAATACAAACAGTCCCAGATATTGATGTAAAACAAAAAAAACCCATCAAAGCCAGGAAAAACAATAACCCAAGCCATTAGTTGGCCTTCCTTAACAAGTCCCCATACTCCCCTAAGAGAGCCACATACTCACGCCAACTAGGTCCCTCTGTTTCATCCAGGAATTTCAGGGAGTCAGCCTTTCCCTACTTCAATTTTTTGCTAATCTTTCCTTCTCTCAAGGCCACTCCCAGCATCGCGCGTCTCAGTAGCCTGTTCAAGAATCTCATCAGGGTAACTAGAGCCTTTTCCATATCCTCAAATTGGACCTGCAAAAAATTTAATCTACTTTTAAGAAAATCAATACTCAATTCTTCAGAATTATTCTCCTGACCAGAAAGCCCTGCATTCTGTTCATTCCCAATTTCATTCTTTTCTCCAGACGGCTCCACTTGCTCCTCCTCTTCCTCATCTTTTTCTTCCTCCTCTAATTCATCTTCCCCCATATCGTAGGCAGTTTCCTCGAAGTCAAAATCCTCATAATCATCATCTTCCTAAGCCTCAAATTCCTCATAACCCGGGACATCCTCCACATCAACAAACACTTTTTTTTCTTCCCTTTTTCTCTTTTGAGGTTGCCTTCGCCAGCCGAGCAGACCTCCTTTCACCACTCCCACCACTCCCCTAACCTAGTAAATTCTCCTCGACCACCTCCTTTTGATTCACATCCTAAGAAATATGAATAACTTCACTAGGATTGACATCTTTTCTAGGTTTCTTGGCTTTAGGGAGTTCAAGTAGTAGGGGAGAGTGCTTTCTCTTTTCAGGGGTAGCTTTGGTAAGCAACAAGTCGACATTTTTTGAGTCCTCACTTTTCTGGGACTGAGGGGTAGAAGGGTTCAACACATTAGCCATTAGAGAGGAACTCTTAGCAGGGATAAGCAAACATCTTGCAACAACAACAAGGGGCTTGCAGGGAGAATGTTCAACAACCAGAGGTTCATCAACTTTAGGGTTTTCCACCCTCCGAAAATCAACATTTTCCTCATCAAAAAGGATAGGGTTCTCCACTCTAGCATTAAGAGGATTACCATGGGGATTTTGAGAAAGGGAAAATTTGTACAGAGTAAGCATTAAGCCCTGGTGAAGCGTCGAGTTAGCACCTTTCTCAATATTCAACGACATTGAGGACATAAGGTAAAACAATAGGTTTATGTGTTCCCCATGTCTAATGTGGTTTAAAATAGGAAAATGATAAGCATGAACAGACATATAGCGACCTTCTAGAGTGAAATATTGCATAACAAACAGATTCATAAGGGAAAAAGGAGGAGGAAGTTCGAGTCTGGCATACCCATTTTGAAACCACTTGAGATTTTCTCCATGATGCAAAAAATTATCCACAAATCGTTGGTAATCAGATCCACTCTTTTTGGAAACCTTCAAACCAGAATTTTGCAGCCCCATGGCCTCTGGTATGAAATGAGAAGTCACCTCAAATTTCACAACACCAATAGAAACACAGCCTCTCCTCCAAGAGTTTGTAAACTTTGTTGTTAAATTTTCATTATAGCCTTTGAGGGATTGGAAGAAGGAAGCCATTCCTGTGTTTTCAAACATTCTCTAGAGGTTGGCATTCTGCTTTAGCACCTAGCAGTTAGGAAGTTCGATTCTTTTTCTCGGACCTCCCATCTTGCTCATCTATAAATTATTTTGCAGAGACTAGCTAGACTTCATACTCCCCCCTAAAAACCTGCTTTCTTCCCAGACAAAAACTAGCATTCAAAACCCAAGCTAAAAATTGACTCACAAAAGAGTTGAAATTTAGGAAGTTTCTTCTTAGGGATGACACCCTCACATTTCATGGAGCCCAAAAGGCATTATGATTTTTGCAAGCAATAACAACCATAATTAAATTCTTGCCATTTCCCTCTATAGAAATACATGAATAACTGACATAGGGAAAATCGACACACATTGAAAAGACAACCTTTAAGAAAATTATAATTGGCATGTGATTTTTGATCATATTCTTTAATGGGAAATTAATGAAAAAATCTCCCTCAAGGATCCTCATATGTACAAACGTACCACCTAAGCCATCATTACTGGGAAATCTTGACAACACCTCAATGTACTCTTCCATCCCGCCAACAACCAACTTCTCAAATATTTTTTTGGTATGCATTTTCAAACTTTTTATTGAGGATGATATCTCTAAGAGGCTCTTACATGTTCCCATTGGTCCACCTTGTCCAACCCCTACACTCCAGCGCCACATTGGTCGCACAGTCAGCTGCAAAATTCCCTTCCCTATACACATGTAGAACCCAACAAATAGTAAAAGAATTTTTAATAACTTTACATCTATCTATAATATTTTTTATTTCCCATGGGGGAGTAGCGACATCATTTAAAATATCCACAATTAATTTTGAGTCCCCTTCAATGATAGAATTTATGAACCCCAACTCCTTTAAGAATTTGAAAGCTCCAAAAGCAGCCATAGCTTCAGCTTTATTGTTCGAGCAGATCCTTAGGTTCACACCAAACACCATTATGAAGTCACCATTCTGGTTTCTCACCAGGCCACTATCTCCAGCCTGACCCGGATTTCCTTTTGACCAACTGTCAAGATTGCATTTCACCCAATCTTTTAGAGGAGGACACCAGACAGTACCCATCCTATTAAGCATCTTAGACCAGTTCAGATTGGTTAAGTCTATACTTTTACCCCAATTTTGTTTTATTCTCATCTCCTTATAGTTTGGCCAGGAGTTGGAGAAGCTGAGTTTGCTTGCCTCAATATTTTCCTTAATTTGAGTTCTAACAATCTGAAACACCTCCCCACTGCTTCTCTCCACCTCTCTAAAAGAAATGTTGTTTCTCTCCTTCCAAATCCCCCAAGTAACAAAGGGGGGAACTTGATTCCACAGATCCATTATAACATTGTGAGAGAAAGGACAGTTAGACCAACCTTCAATAAACAACTTCATTGAGTTAGGAAAAACCCAATCTGAGGATAGCAACTGCAACACATTGGACCACACTTCCCTTGCATAATTGCAATGGAAGAACAAATGAGTTTTCAATTCTTCCTCCTGCTTACATAGAGAACACCAATTAACCAGATGGAAACCTCTCTTTACCAGGTTATCAATGGTGAGGATATTGCCATGGGCCACTGACCACCAGAAACAGTTTATTTTAGGAATCAGATTCTTAAGCCACACCACTTTCCAGAAGGAACTAGGAACAACATCCTGGGCCCTCACCAAGTCTTCATAGGTCTTTCTAATAGAGAAACAACCAGAGGAGCTACTTTTCTAGAGCCATTCATCCTCCCTTCCCCTATCAAACCATTTTTCCTCCCTGATCAAATTATGCAAGTTGATGAGCAAAGGATCCTAGTTCACCTGTCTTTGACCCCTCAGATTATTTCTCCTTAACAAGGCATCAAAATCCTTCCATTTTGGTTCCTCCCCTTCCCAATTTATGTAATCACTCACCTTTTTGCCACAAATTCTGTTGAGGCTGCACTTTAGGGGATTCAAATCCTCATTAGCAGACAGGGTGGCATTCTCTATCCAAGGGTCCTTCCAAAAATCCGTGTAAAATCCATTCCCTATTCTCTTCCTTGCCCCCAACTTTAGCACATTCCTTAATCTGATTAGGTGGTTCCATAGGGCAGAACTAGAAGGGAGATCCATTTGAGACAAAAAATAGCAAGAGTTCTTGTTTCTCAAGTACTTGGCTTGGAAAATGTTGACCCAGTATTTTGAGCCTTCCAGAAGGTTCCAGCCAATTTTAGCAATTAAGGTTTTGTTTAGCATATGAATTCTTTGCCTCCCTAACCCCCCACATCTTTTAGGCTTGCATACTTTATCCCAGCTAACAAGAGAAAGTCTATTTTTTTCCTCTATTCCTAACCACAAAAATTTCCTCTAAATTTGTTCTATCTTCTCCCCTATATGAGCAAGAATTTTGAATAAGGAAAGGTAATACACATGAATATTCTAGAGACAGGTTTTAAAAAGTTGGGTCTTACTAGCTAGACTCAACAACTTCCCCTTCCTTCTAACCAATTTATGTTGAATCCTTTCTAATAACTTGTTCTAGTAATTATTTTATAATCTCTTGGAAAATAATGGAAGCCCTAGATATGTATCAAGAAACTCAGCTTCTTGACACCCCATAATTCTTTTCACTTTGTCCCTTATCTGCTAATCAATGTTGAAAAAGTAAACTTTTCTTTTCTCATAATTAATGCACTAACTAGAAACAATAGCATAATCATTAAGAATTTGTTTCCAAACTCCTGCTTCCCCCACAGAAGCATCCCCAAACAACAGGGTATCATCAACAAATTGTTGATGGGACTTAGGCCAGAGAGAAGAAGCAACCTTAATACCTTTAAGAGCTTGCACATCAACCAACCTTTGAATATTTCTTCCCAGGGCTTCAACAACTATAATAAACAAGTAGGGAGAAAGGGAGTCCCCCTGCCTGAGACCACGCCCACAAGAGAAGAAGCCCTGAGGAACACCATTAACCAAAATAGAGCACATAGGAGAAGTAACACAAGCTGAAATCATCTTTAAGAATCTACCATCTATCCCAAAATTCTTAAGAACAACAAAGAGGAAAGGCCAGGAGACCCTATCATAGGCCTTTGAGATGTCAATTTTAAAAGCCATTCCAAGCTTTTTTGAATGCTCCATGGAGTGGATTATCTCATGGGTCAAAATAACAGCATCAAGAATGTTTCTACCTTCAACAAAACCATTTTTATTAGGAGCTATCATTTTTACCAACACCAGTTTAAGTCTAAACACCAACATTTTAGAGAAAATTTTATAAACAGTATTGTAAATAGGGAAAAATTCAGATTTAATGTATTGAAAACAACAAATTAACTAAACCCTATCAAGCACCATGAAGCACAAACTAGAATGAAAATGCAAATAAACAAAGGAAATGCAAACCAATTTTCAAACTAGACTTGATTGATCTCCATGGCTCTTCTCCACCTACATGAGAATGCAATATTTTGAAGGTTGATTGTTGGAAGAATATTGGTTGCTCAATTTAGCAGCATAACATTGACATGGAGATGATAGATGAATGACAATAGATAGAAATTGATGAAAGATTCAAGAATGATTTTGACAGCATAAGGACACTTGAAGAATCAACCCCCCAAATGGCTTATGAGAGAGTTTATTTATAGGAAATGTCTGATTTGGATTGACAATTGAGATTGAATGTCAATAAGATGTCTAAATCAATGGCCAAAATTGAAAGTTGTAGTATGGACTAGGGTTAGGTCAAAATTAGGGCAATGACAAGAAATGAAGGGTTGAGATTGAATTATGAGATAATTCAATCAAGGGATGAAATTAAATGAGATGTCGAGATAAGATTTGATTTGGAAGATAAGATTGGCACGGACAAAGAGGTGATAGGAGAAATTAAATAATTAAAATTATTTAATCTAGCTGACCAATGAATAATTAAATAATTAAAATAATTATTTAATTATAGAAGAATATGACAAAAGTAATTATTTTAAATTAAATAATGATTTAATTCAAAATTCAAGAGAGTGGACCAAATTAAATAAATAAAATTTATTTAATTTATGAGAGAAGAGGCTAATGAATAATTAAATAATTAAAATAATTATTTAATTATAGTGGATAGTGGACAAAAATTAAATAAATAAGAATTTATTTAATTTTAGAAAGAAGAGGACTTAATTAGTGACGTAATTAAATAAATAAAATTTATTTAATTAATCAAGCAAGAAATAAAAATAGGAATGAATTAATTAAATAATTAAAATTATTTAATTAATAGAAGACATGACTTTAGAAAATAATTAAATAATTAAAAATTATTTAATTAGCAAAGACAAAAGGGGAAATGATAGAGAATTTAGAAATCGCAAGCCTAGGACAATTTTTAGTATCTACAAGTATTACAAAGGCTAATAGGCCTATAATCTTTCATTGTGGAGGCATCAACATATTTAGGGATAAGAGCTATAAAAGTAGCATTCAGATTACTTAACAACCTTCCCAACCTAAAAAAATCTCTTGCAGCATTAAAGAGATCGTCTTTAAAAATTTCCCAGTAAGTTTGAAAAAAGACAAGGGGGAATCCATCAGGACCAGGGGCTTTAAGGGCTCCAAAAGAAAAAAATAGCCTTTTTAACTTCTTCCAGAGAAACAGTATTAGTCATCATCTTAAGATCTAACTCAGAGACAACATTAGGAATAACATTAAGAAAATCAACATTAACCTGGGGATCATTGGCAGGGTTTAAAAGGTAGGAGGAGAAAAAATTTACAGCTTCCCTGGAAATCTCTCTTTCATTAGTAACAATAGAGTCATCCTCTTTAACCAATGATCTAATTCTATTTATGCTTTTGTGTTTGAGAGTAGATTGGTGGAAAAATTTGGTGTTCATGTCCCCTTCTGTCAACCATTGAACTCTTGACTTTTGTTTCCAAAATATTTCCTCCTTTTTATTACATTTATACCATTGGTATCTCAACTCTCTTTCCTTTGAACAAGTCTCTTCATCTGCCAAACCAGACTCCATTCTATCATGTATTTCTTTTAAACTTTTTCCCATAGTGTTTTAACTCAAAAATGTTGCCAAAGGTTAACTTATTCCACCCCTTCACCCTTTGCTTAACACGATGAAGTTTTTCAGCCAAACAGAACATAGGAGTCCCAAGGATGGGTTCATCCCACCATGATTGAACTAAGGTAGAAAAATCTGGATGAGTGCACCACGTGGCTTCAAATCTGAAAGGGAAGGGGCCCTTATTATGATCCACATGTTTTTTCAAAACCAAAGCATTATGATCCGAACCAGACCTAGGAAGAGCATAGAGAGAAAGGAATTGGGAGATATCCCAATTAGCAGATATCAAGAATCTATCCAATTTAAGTTGAGTTAAATGGTTTCCATTCCTCCTATTTGACCAGGTGAATTTAGTGCCTTGGAGAGGAATATCAATTAGCCCAGCCGAGTTAAAGAATTCAGCAAGCTCCATCATATTATTTGAGTACTCATCCAAACCACCTGACTTCTCAGAAGGAAGGAGGGGACAATTGAAGTCCCCTCCCAACATCCAATGTTCATCACACCTTTCAGAAATAGTTTCACTAAGTTGTTCCTATAGCGAAACTCTATCTCTACTAGAATTGGGGGCATAGATATTTACAAGATTCCAAGACTCATGAGACCCAGGATCTTCCAAAGTAATCTCAAGGTGATTCTTACTATCAGAACAAAAAGAACCTTTCAATTTAGAGGGGTTCCAGAGTGTAGCAATACCTCCAGATGCTCCTTCAACTTCACAAACACAAAAACTAGCTCTAGGCCAAATACTAGCAATAGCTTTTTCAAAAGTTTATTTCTTCATCTTCATTTCTTGTAAAAGGAGGACATCAACTTTGTTATCCATGATGCAGATCTTAACCAAAAACTGTTTATAGGGACTGTTAAGGCCCCTAATATTCTAAGAAACATACTTCATTAAAAATAGAAGCATCCACACCCCCAACACAACCAACATCCCTAACTACTTTTTCTTGGACTTCGATCCCGTGATCAAATCCAAGGTTTTACATTTGCCCGAACCACATCCCTTATTGTATCTTTCAATCTTGATTCCTTCTGGGGGGGTTTTCCCACCTTATTTCCCCCTCCAACATTCAGTTTCTTTTTCTTTTTTCTTTTCGAGGTGGTTTGTGGCCATCCCTCATCATCCTCCTTATCACTTGAACCATGAGGGAAGCCAAGAAGGGCCAACGACTCATTTAGATTTTGAGCACCAAATTGGGAGACAAGATTCAAATCCTCTAAGGATAGAGATATCTCTTGAAGAACATACTCACCCTCTTCCAGGACTTCCATAGTACCATTTGTTGACTTGTTAGCCTTCAGACCCTGGACATTCAAAGGGTCCTCAACTTGGATCTTAACCTCCTAATCTTCAACAATAGGACCAGCCAACACCTCAGAATCCTTATCCTTCAGAAGGGGAATGGACACCTTCTGGGGGGACACAAGAGAATGTTGCACTCTAGAGTCCATGGCTTTAGGCGAAGAGTCTTCTTCAGAGCTCTTACCTTTGGATTTTGAGCTTTCAACCAAAGCCGCACAAGAGTCAATAAGATGACCAAACCTCTTGCAATGTTGGTAGAAGAGGCAAGCATTTTCATACTCCAGGGGCTAGGTCCAGTTGCCAAACATTTACTTAAGCAAAATAGAAGAAGGAAGAACCATGTTAACTACCACATTGACATAGATATGAGCATACACAAGTCTCAATCTCTCCTGGGTGATTTTATCAATGGCCAAAAGACTCCCAAAAGAGTTAGCAATATCCTAAAAGATTCTTTTCTCCCAAAACTCCAGGGGAAGCCCAAAAAGGCGAACCTAAGTAGGTGCAGACGCCCCCAAGTCAGCTGACGAGTCAAAGCCAGGTTTCCATTTACAAAGAGAGGGAAAGTTTTTAAAGCCTGGGTCAAAGGCCCATGGACCTCCAGTTAGTACTTTCAGCATATCTTCATAGACCACAAAAGAGAATAGAAAAATACCTATAGGCATGGTGTTAATGGTGACACTACCTTTGAGGTTCTAGGTGGAAGCAACCCATTGATGCACTAGTTCAATATTTGCCCTAAACGCCAAGAACTTTCCAACCAAAGCCATTTTGAGGCTATCCATGGCCTTTAGCATAAGGGCCTCAGGGACATCAACTTCCCAGCCAGTAACCGAGCAAGAAGAAAATTTTGCAAGTTTTTTATTCTGGGTTGGCGAGTCAAACCCCACCAAATTGTCCACGTAGGAAGCAAGAGCTTCCTCCAAAAAAAAGGAATTAAGATGAAGCGTCGAAGAGAAGGGCGACTTCCCAGAGATTCCAATAGTCTTTTCCCCAAGGGGAAGGACAACAGTACGAGGTGAAAACATCTTTTCAGAAGTAGGCAGGCTGGCTACTATGACCACAGGCATAGCAACAGAAGCAGGGACAATGTCCTTGGAATGGGGAGCCTTCCTGCCCCTCCCCCCCGTCGAACCACCCATGAAACATATAACAAAAAAATGGTATCAAAAATTCAAAAAAAACCAACGCGGGAAGAGCAGAGCAAAGCAAAGCCGAACACCACTTTCCTTGTGCTAAAACTTTATTAGCAGTGTATTGTTATACAAGAGCACTTTGATGGTTTTCATCACCTTTCTTGATATAATTTTTCATTGGTGTGTTGTACAGGTTTTATTTGCTTATTCACATTATTTACATACACCACAATACATTCACTTGCATCATATATTTTCATATTCCAAACATTTCATAACATTAAATTAAATCAACATCTATTCTTCATATTTCCAAATCACATAAAGCATAAATACACTCATTTAAAGCATTTTCACCCAACTAGGTAAAAGTAAATAAGTAGTAACACAACGGGGTGTAACATATATCATAATTGAAAGTGGGGGATGGGAGGAGAGTCCAAGACCAGAGAGAAATGAAAGCTATGGTGGTAAACTATTTTCAACAACTACTCACTAAGGAAGGTATAATTGTAGATATGGAGAGAGCAGTCATATTTGGTAATATTCCATAGATCATTAATGACAGGAAAAAACAAAGTGATAATGTGGCCAATAATAGAGGAGGTGCATCAAGTAGTTTTTCAAATGGGCTTGAATAAAGCTCCAGGCCTAGATGGGTTTCCAGCAAGGTTCTTTCAAAGTTGCTAGTAAATCATAAAGGGAGATATTATGCTTATGGTAGAAGAGTCCAAAAGGAAGTGGGTGGTTTTGAGTGATTTGAATAACACTTTTATAGTTCTCATTGAGAAAAAGGAGAAGGTGAAGTGTCTAGAAAATTTTAGATTGATATCCCTTTGTAATTCCATTTACGAAATTATCTCAAAGGTGATAGGAAATAGATTGAAGGTTCTTTTGCCACTAATTATTATAGAATAACAAAGTGGTTTCAAACTAGGGAGAACAATAGAAAAAGGCATTATTTTTGCACATGAAGCGAGACATATAGTCCACAAGGAAAAAATGGACCGAATGATTATAAAGCTAGATATCTAAAAGGCCTATGATCAGGTGGATAGGGAATTTCTATCTGAGGTTTTGGGGAAGTTCAGTTTTAGCAAGGAGTGGATTAGTTGGGTCATGAGCTGCATTGGAAACACAACGTTCTTGATACTGGTAAATGGCACACCCTTCAGCTTCTTCAAATCTTCAAGAGGTTTGCGAAAAGGTGACTCTCTTTCTTCGTTCTTATTCATTATCATGGTCAAAGTATTAGACACAAGCATAACAGCTAAAGGGTCAAGGGCAATTGGAAAGGAATTAAAGTTGCACTTAATGTTGATCCTTTAACATGTACCCAATTTGCAAATGACACAATGTTGTTTGGAATAGCAAATAAGAGGGAAGTACGAACCATGAAGTCACTTTTAGATAAATATTGCTAGGCATCTGGAAAAAATGTTAATTAGAGTCTGAAGTCAAAAGTGTTCTTTTTCAACACCAAAATTAGGAGGCAAAAGGAAACAACAAGGATTTTAAATTTTAAAATTAGAAAACTCCTTGGTAGATTATTGGGGACACCTTTATTTATAGGGGTGAATAAATTGAGCTTCTAGGAGAGTATGATGGAAAAATGTAGCAATAAACTAGAATCGTGGAGAGGCAAATGTCTCACAACGGTCGGATATATTTTAATGTTAATATCAGTGATATTAGTATTACCAATCTATGCAATTTCATGCATGTGCATGCCACAAAAACTATTTGAATAATCAAAAAAATGGATGAGGAAATTCTTCTAGAATGGGAGCAATGAAAAAAAATAGATTTCTTTACTGGCTTGGGATAAAATTTTCAAACCCAAGGAAGTAGGGGGGTTTAGGTTACGAAAGTGGCTGATTATGAATTTTGCGCTAGGCACCAAGCTAGTATGGGGCATGTATAATAATGTAGGGAAGAAATGGGTATGGATGGTGTAGAATAAATATTTGGATACCAATGAGCCTAATCAGATCCTTACAATCCACAATCTTCCTAGAGGGTTAGCTATTTGGAACTTTATAGTGGAATGTAGAGGTTAAGTAATAGATCATATATCATGGGAAATTTAGAATGGGAGGAGAGATTTGTTCTGGGATGATTCGTGGTATGGTTTCCCAACAATCAAGGGAGTAGAGGATCTAGGTGAAGTGCAGTGGGTTTTAAGTCAAGCGTGGGGGCAACATGTCAGCAACTACATAGAAATGGTGGAAGGGGAAGGGATGCAACGATATAGATGGAAATCCTTTGACCACTTTTCCTTTTCAGAAGATAAAAAAGTAGTGCTAAGGGGTATTCTATAGGTTATAAGTGTCCATATTAGGGTTGTGAATGACAAATTGAAATGGTGTGCAGCCAAGAGTGGGAACTATAATGTTAGAATCACCTATGGCTTGGCCGAGGTAGCAGTGAAGAAGGAAGGTTGGACACTTAGTCTATATTGGGGTAATGAATGTCTACTGAAGGCGGGTGTTTTTGTATGGTTGGCAATCCAAAATAGAATGCTTACGAGTGATAGGTTGTAGAAACTTGGGATAAATGGACTGGATAGGTGTGTAATGTGCCGAAAAGAGGAAGAAACAACTAACCACCTTTTTGGCATTGTAAAGTAGTAGCTAAGTGTTGGGATTGGGTTAGGGAAAAGTTAAATTGGGCTACCCCAAACCTGAATAATCTCGAAGAAATGTTCAAGAGATGGTCGATCCAAAAAAAGAAAGCAGTGTTTTCAAGCATTTGGAATATTTCTCCATCAATCATAGTATGGGAAATATAGAAGGAAAGGAATAAGAGAATATTACAAGATAAAAAAATAATGATTGATGGCCTCATCAACAAAATTGATCTGGCCATTATTGAGATTGTAAATAGTGTGGTAGCAGGGAAAAATATAAAGAAGATAGTCTTTACATTATGGGATGAGCAAGTTAGAAGGTGTTGGCTTGGTCTTGTTGTCCCTTTATTTATGGGGCTCAAAAGGATGATCTTCAAACTAATATGAGGATAGATGTGAAGTGGCACCTACCAAATGAAGGGTGGGTCAAAGTAAAATTTGATGGTGCAGCACCGAGCAATTTAGGGCCTTTGGGGGCTGGTTGTATCTTAAGAGATTATACAAGTAGGAGCATAGCAAAATGGAAAAAATGATTGGTAGATGGGATAAATAATGAAGCCAAATTTCAAGTGACCTAGTTGGGAATAAAATCATGCATGCATCTGGGATTAAGAAAGATTCATCTAGAAGGAGATCCATGATCATGATTAACACTATAAGGAAAATATTGCCTCCCAATTGGAAATTGTTTAGATGGCTTAATCAATTTTTTTCAAAGCTGGATGATGTGGAGGATTTCAAATTAAATCATATCTATCAAGAGGGAAATTTTGAAGCTGATAATCTATTGAAGGAAGCAATTAATATAGTTGATGAGCATGGCGGTACGCCAGTGCTTCATTTTAACATGCCCACACAAGTAGAGGCCATCAGAGTGATGCGGAGGGGGGCAGAGTAAATTTGGTTGTCACTGTAAACATTTATAACTGGTGTGAATGGAAATGGACAACTTTTAAAATAGCTTGACAACTCCCTATTTCACCAAATTAGCTTGAAGGTATCAATGGAGACCACCATTTTCTTGGGGGCGAAGGAGCAATAAATGGCGTTTAAAGGTGTGGTCTTAGATGCACATCCCAAGAAAATATTTAAGGTCATTGATGAGGAGGCTTTGGGAACAATCAAGAATATCCTTAGAGCTAGGTTCTTGTTGTCAACATACCAATACAAAGTTAATATTGATGCTTCATCAATGTTCCTAGCATGGCTCCTTCAAGCACAGGAGGAAATTGAGGATGAGTGGGTCTTGATATGTCGTTTGGTCACTGTGAGATGGAGGGATGCTCTAGAATTTTATTTGGGTATTGGCGGTTTCGGGCCTTGGATTGAGACCCTCAAGTGGTTTTTGTCCCTTGTTAACACAACTATTTTAATGGTCTGTGGATACTATTTGTTATTTGGAGTGTGGGTGAGGAATAAGAGGTAAGAATGCAGGTGGTGGAAGGAAATATTACTCTCGTGAAGGAGATAGTGGGAGTCAAAAATCTTGTAGAGTAGGTGGTGGTCTTGGCTCTTCCAACAACCCATGGCAATGAGGAAGCTACTGAACTACGGGAGGAGGATATAGTGATGGAGGTGGATGACAATGGTTGATAAGTTTTGATGCCTATTCATAAGCATATATGTAATTTTTTATTGTTTTTGCATGGTTGAAATGCCACATTTATGTCGATGTATTTGGGGTTGGGCCCCCTTGTGCCTATTATATATCTAAAAAAAAAATATTTAATCAAAGGTGATGAGAGAAAATGTTAAAATAATTAAATAATTTAAAATTATTTAATTAATATGGGAAATGGGTTAGTTTAATCAAATAATTAAAAATTATTTAATTTAATAGTGATAAAGGGGTGATTAGTGATGATGATGGGAAATGATGAATTTAAAAGAATACATTAGACATTTTTAGGTGTCTATCGACACATTCAAAACTAATAATTTAGTACACATCAATAAGTATACATCATTATAATTTAGTAAGAATTAAACTCATTTCATATTAAAATTCATGTACAATTCATTGACATGTACATAGATTTATCTGCCAATCAAGTATACACCTTTAATCACATTAAGTTTATATTCTTTCAAATATACATGGGAATACAAAGATTTTTCTTCATAAGCAAGTCTTCAATGATCTTTAGCTACAAGCAGGAGAGAATCATCAGAGTGTTTACCTCCAACCATATAATATAAAGACACCATTCTAAGATGATTGAGGCACTCTATATTGTAAACATTGAATTTCATTGATCTCCATGCATAAGCATGTTACCTTGGTGGATTTACATCATCCTCCATGATATGTTTGAGACAAGTGTATTGGATATGTGATGCATGAGCATATAGATATGCTAAGTGACAATGGTTCACATAGAGAAATGGATTCCATCATGCATGTTGGCTACATATTGTTGGATCCTTTGTGATGAGTCGAGCTTCTCTAGTGGAGTAGCACATGGAAGCTAATGCTTCGTGGTAGGGTGGATATCACCTTGATGATGCTCTCTCTCCTTCTTCCACTTCAAGTTATAGAAGAAAATGGTATAGGTTCTATAATGCAAATGATGATATATTATTTATTTTGTGTCTTATTTATTTAGATGAGTAAATGACTCTCACTTGACTACTTGTATTTTTTATTTTCAATATGATATCTTTGAATTATTCTAAAAGAGCATGGTTGTTATAAGTAAATTAGTTGCATGTTTCATTAACCTGATTTCAAAATGTACGTACTCACAGTTGTATCTTATTATGATTCGAGTTTTATACTTATGCTAAGGTATTGCAAATGGATTTGTGATAATGGTAATAGTTATAGAATCATTCTATATGTTAGAAAATAAAAGGTCGATTGTTTGACTCCTTTAGATTGGATCTACATTAGCTTCATATATTTCATTGATTTCCATACTTAAGGAGTGATTTAGTCGAGTGATTATTCACTAATTTACATACTTTATTAGTGATTAATTAGGTGGTTGTTACATAGTCCAATATACATTCTTCATTTTGAAATATATTTGTGTCATGTTTGTCACTATCAAAGAAGACTTTTGTTATTGGGGTGCTTCATGTTTTATTTTCTAGAAATTGATAGTTGATGCACCATATTAACACAAGGGGGAGTGTTAGAACATAAGGCTATTAGGGATCATACCTCTATAAAATTTATATATTGTTATAATATATGGTTAGTATGCTTTATTAAGTTGTCCCATTTAAAACAATTATAGTCTAATCAAATATTAGATTATTATTTATAAATAATAGTTTTGAATAGGTGTGACTAGTACCCCTTCAAGATTTTTTCACCCCTTCTTCTATATTAAGTAGGTTTTGTTAGTGTAAATAGTGTCATTATTCACATAGTCAACTAATCACCTTTCTAGGATTGACTTATTCACACCTAACTTAAGTTTACTTAGGATTTTTAGACTTTTGTTTCACTTCATAGCATTGAGACATGTGTCCTCGTTACTTGAAACACCTATTGCATGCATACTCACCACTTTCTCACACACTTATCAAGTGACCTCACAAGTGTTGCATATTTGGAGGGTTAGTCAATTGTTTATTCCTACCTTCCTACCTTTTCATCCTTACATATATATGTAAGGTTTCATATTGTACATTCAACTCAAGTCGTTTATCAATCTCTTGATAATGTAAATTAGGCTTATTTGTATATAAGTATTTTTATGGAAGTTTATGGTTTTTTCTTTATGATCTTGGAAATCATAACATGGTATTAGAGACATGCTAGGAAAACCCTTCTCAAAATCTTGCACCTAACCTAGTCAAGAGTTCCATACAATTTTTCTATTATATGTATTCAAGTCCTTGTTTGAACTGTTGAGTGTAGAGGCCAAGTCATATAGGCAAGAGTGTTGGAATATTGTTGTCATTGATGTCAAAATGGGATGTCTATGTGATATCCTACATGGGATATTGTTGGCATGATCTCATGAAGATCTACAAATCAGTTTCTGGGAGTTTTTCAAAGGTTGCAAAGTTGCTCATAATGCTACAAAGTTGTCATGAAATATTGTCATGACACTATAAAAATTGCTTCAAGTCATCTAAAGATAAAACAAGATGCATATTTGTTATGGGATTCTTGAGAGCTTCTCAAAGGTGTAATTTGTAGAGTCAAATGATAAAGATTGAGCTCAAAATTGTTTGATGTTTGCTCTAAAAAAAAATTAGGGTTTGGCAGATAAACCCTAAGGTTTATAGTCATGGCGATGAACAATATTTCTATTTTGATGTTGACTATTTGTAGGCCATTTTCGATTGCTTAAGTTATAACAAAAGCCATTGAATTTATCTAGGCAACCGACCCTCGTCCCTAGCATTATCGGCTTGGTAAATGTTCAACTACTATAATATTTCCTAATTCACACACAAATATTTTCCCTCGACATGATCAATGACTATGATCGAGTCTTGAAGATCGATGGCCTCCCTGCCATCCCTATGAGATGTGGTGGGTCCCTATCTAATCCCAACAATATAGCAAGATTATGACATTTGTTAGGTGGAACTAGATAAAGTATGAGGCGACGAAAGTGGATGGTGACGTGTGAAGACAGGTGGTGATGGATGATTGGTCAATATGTCAATTCACATCGTTGTTGTGAATTGCATGGCGTTGACGAAGATGACAGATGGTGTTAGCCTACTAGCTCACTGAGATTTGGTGGGCTTGTGTCTTTAGCTCACGGGGTAGTGGGCTTGTGATGCATGTCTCGGTGGACCCTGTGTGATGTAAGCTACATACAATGGAGATCAACAACAATCATTAAGTGGATCTTTAATCTGATAGTCACATTTTAAAGTTAGGCAATGAATGTGAATTGACAGATCATGACATGAAAGAAGCAAATCAACACCTAGAATTCAAAGGTGAAGATCTCAAATGGCTATGTTTGTGTGAACAATGGTTTCGACAGGAAACCAAGTTTGTGTGTGAATTTAATTGGTTTAGCTACACCAACAACCAATGTAAATGAAGATTTGATTTACAGAATGATGGCACAAATTGCGATAGTGATTGGGATTAGAAACAGATCGCATAATCAAAGGAATGTATTAAATGCATATCATATTTTAGGGTTTTATAGAGAGCCATATTTAGAAAATTCACCGAATCAAGAGTTGATGAATAAATTGTGTGAGGCTCAATGCAGAGGTAGCTTGTTAAAGAAGATAACATGTAAACCCTAACAGAGAATCAACATGTGTGTGTGTGTGTGAATCTTGAGGCAATCACTATAGGTTAGTGAAAGAGATACAAAATTGAAAATTATAATTTTGGATTTGAGTGAAAAGTGGATTGAAGCAAAAGACATAGTGCATGTTACAAAGATTATTCTAAGCTTCATGAGGTGGATAGAGAATGCACTAAAAGAAAAAGGGAAAGTGCAAAGGTGTTGTGAATGAGTAGAACCAAAACAAAAATCGAAAGATTTCAATCAGGGTTTACACTTAGGTACAAAACAAAGAGAGAGGTGCAAAGTAGAGTAGTGTGTTGTAGAGGCAACAAAAAAAGATTTGGGTTGTTGCAAATTAAGTTGCAACATTGAATTGAGTTCATATAAACAAATTGTAATAATCTCATTATAAATCTGATTGGTGGGTGTCATCAGATATCTGGGTAGGTGCTCGGATTAGGGAGTGGGTGCTTCCTTGGATTAGGTGCTCCTAAAATCAAGGGATTGGTGTCTCCTTAGGGTTGGTTCCCTTAAACATTGTATTCAGAAGACATTCATTGTGAGGATGGATTAGGATAGTAGCTCCTAGCAGCTATTCTCACTGTGGTTTTTCCCATCTTGGGGTTTCCACATACATCTTGTGTTGTGAGTTGTGTGTATGTTTACTTCTTTGAATCTGCACATAAAAGGAAAAGGAATTAATCAATTCTAAAGCATTAAAGTGAAATAGTTTTAAGAGCCAAATTTTTAAGTGATCTATTAATTTACTCCCTCTCAGTAGATTGTTGTGTTCTAACAAAGAGATGACATCTCAAAGGTCAATCTTTGTTCTAGAGATATTTTTAATCTCTATTTTGGAGGCATAAATTTGTAGCAAAAAGTTTGAGCCATGCATTGTGTCAAAGAGGTCATGTTTTCCAATATACAATAAATTATATTTGTGTGTTAAGGAATTCATTATCTCCACAGTCTACATCAATCATCTCTTAAATGGAGTGGCCCCACTAGTAAGGATTTCTTTTCATAGGCTCACAATCATCTCCACAAGAGGGAATTTGTCATGGTTGCATTTGAACTCAATCCCAATTGTGGTGTTAATTACTAGATTATCGAAAAGCTTTCATTACAGAGAGGTTTGAATCGACTTGTAGATAAGTCTCCACGTGGCTTGTTGACATCTCTCTTATGCTTTAACAACTTTCATGCCACCCAAGCTTCCTACACAACCAAAAATAATTTCATCTATACATGCCATATTTTATTGACTATTCAAGGCATGAATGCATCTAAGATTTATGTTATAGACCCATGAATTTACCATAGCAAGTCATGCAAGTCTTTCTTTGATTGTAAGGGATCGTGATATTTCTAGATGTTGTGTCTTGTGTTAATTTGTGACTCTTGGATTGCATATCTCTTGTGGTGGGTGATCTTTATGTGCATATTGATTTCCAATATAGGTGCAATCGAATTTATCAGAGCTTATACATTTTAAATTTGTACGTGAAGGTTTGAACTCATACTTATGTGGGAAGAAGGAGGGATAACATTTTCTTCCTAGTGCCGTTGACTCTCTCATCCACTGCCATTCAATGACTTCTTCACTCCATCATTAAAGTCCCCTACAAATTTATCACACTTCCATCTGACATGACTTGGTCTCCTTCAAGCTCGACCTCATCAACATCTGTAGCCTCACATGATATTTGAATCCCTCAAGTGGCATATTGAATACTCTTTCTTCCTCATGACCAATTCAACTCCTACATTGCTTAGCCAACCCTCTAGGTTGTTTCTTAAACTATCAGCCACAACGAGTAGT
>VDFB02075321.1:220597611-220721517 GCA_007258455.2 Sequoia sempervirens | reverse complement strand
CTTTACCACTCAAGGCCTGCAATGCCTTCAAGAATGGTTCCTCTACAAGAACAGGATCAGGCTTTGGAGCCTCCTCCTCCAATTCCACTTCTTTTTCCTTGGCTTCTTGCTCTTCCTTCTTCTTAATCTTGTCCTTCACATTATCTGCTATTTCTTGGACTTCATCCAGGAGTCTCTCCATCTGAGATATCCTTTCTATGAGCAACCGGTTATCTTCCTCTTGCTCTTCTACCTTCTTTGCTAGTTCTGCATTTGTCACCATGGTTTCTTCCTCTGGTGTATTCTCTCCTACTGACTCAGTGGATTGGCTCATTAATCACAAGCCTTGAATTTAACTCAAAGTTCTTCATACCTAATATGATGTATTTAAACTCCAAGGGTTGTTTTGTAATCGCCGTCTAGGAGACTTTAATTATTCCCACTGAACTCGCCATGTTGTCTCCTTCCTTTTTATTTTAAAGATCGCTTAGTCCTATTTCTGCTAACTCTTTTCTCAGAGCTTTCAACCTTTGTAATTTTACTCCTTGAAGGACCATCTCGGGTCTCACGTAGCCTCCTGCATCTGTATATCCCAAGCACGTCCCCATTCACAAATGTAGCTTACCTGTCTCCTGAGTCTCAGCCCCTATCCCATTCCTGCCTGAGCCCAAACCCCCTGCTCACCCAAGCTTTTGAAACCGCCTTTGAGGGAGGCCTAAACCCTACTAGCCTTTGCACTCAGCCGGGCTTTTTGACTTTTTCTCTCTATTTCATCAAACAACCTATCAGTCAATAGGCACTTTCAAGCACCCTTTTTAGGGCTTTAAATCTTGTACTAGGTCTCAGAACTCTATCCTTACCGTACATACAATTCCTACATTCATGGAGGATTAGGGCTATTAATCCTAATAGCTAGGGTTTTAGGAAATTCTTGCTATCTCCTCACACTATTGGATTGTTCAAGAATCAACTCACTTTAACATATCAAAGTATGACCAAAACATACCTGATACCGTACTGGTACCGTACAGTACCTTCTGCCCCTGCCTGAGTTCTCAACTTTTCTATTCCAAACTCCTAACCGGGTTGTCTACACTCACCTAGGGTTTGGTATTTCCAAATTTTTCTTGTCTCTCAACATTTCCTATTACTAAATTTCTATAGAAGCATGGCTCCCCTATCATTTCCATCGACCATAGGAAAACTCCACCGGCAGATTTCATGGGGGAGCCATTTATTGGCTAACTGTTCAAAACTGAGCCTACAATCCTCTAAATTCTAATCCCAAGCTTCAAATCAATAATTCTACACTACTTAACTTAAATACACAAAGAATAATGAAACAAATTTATTCTAATAACATGAGTACATGCTATATCTAAGCATTCAACGCCTTTGACAATTTTGTTGCAAAACACAGTGGAAATTTAGAACTACACTCTACCGCTCTAACTATGAACCCAAATCACTGAATCTAATCTTAACTATTATCTACAAGATGAAAACACACTCCAAGCTATTTCAAAAATCCAAGAACCGTGAGAAAACTGTATAAACAAAGTCTTTCTAATCACTATTTTTCTGAACACACGGGTAACACACAGAAATCACTAAAAATCTGCTGACTGTCTTCTATTTTTCACACCAAAATTTGATTACAATGCCAAGACTCCCTGTCTACGGTCCCATTACCACCATTTTGATGCCATTTCCATAGTTTAAGGGGAGTTGGTCGAGCACTTCCCTATTTTCTAGGGATTCCCATCACTAAATTGCATGTAATTTACACAAATCTTGCCATGCAACTTCACACCCGCAGTTTGAAACTTCCATTATGCTTTGATTGTGTTATGTTCCTCAAACCTAGGATCTCCAATACCTTGATCTCGAGCAACTAATATCTTCCCTAACCGTTCTTTGGTATCTTTCAAATAATGATGATGTGGCTTTAATAGACTAAAAGCTTTGTAAGATAATATATGTTGTCCAAAGTTTAGTAAAGCCAAAATTTAACAACCTTGACAATCTAATGAACTTTAGTCCTAGAGACTAACTTAACACACCAATGCATGACCTTCTAGGGTCCAAAACAAACACAATGAAATCCTGATTTGGCCAAGATCAGGTACAAGCCAAAATTGTGCAAGCCAAAATGGAGGTCAGCCTAGGTGCTCTTGCACCAATTTTCAATCAGGAACACAAATTGAAGCAACAAAAAAAATGTGAGAGTATAAATCTTCATAACTCAATCAAATCTTCATGCACATCTATGAAACTTGACGTGGATAAACTAGATACACTCAGTAACAAACCATTTAGTCCACAACCTCTCATCATCAACGTATAAAACTTTTTGATATACTGAACTTCACTTCACCATTGACAACCTGCAACTCATTTCATTACAATTTTCTCAATATCCTCGACATATACAAATTCTAATGAATTAATGCTAATAGTGTTGATATCAATGAAAACCACATATTAGCAACACAACCACAATATCCAACATACTAGAGGTGATGGATATCCATCTATAATGGATATCTGTTATAGACGGATATTTGTTTTGTCGTTGTGAATTGTTTAGACTTACGGGAATTCCAATTAGTTCACATAACAGATATCCATTTAGAATGGATATCCGTTTTGTAAGTTATATAAAAAAACAAAAAAAGGGACCATTTTGAGTATTTCAATGGTCCCTACATTTTTTTGTCAAGAAATTCTTGTGTTTTTTGTCTGCATCAGATGAAATTTAGCTTTTTAAAGATTCTCTAACACTTTTCTTAGAATTCCAATCATTTGTGTGTTTCTTTCTTTGTGCAATGGGGAGCAGTAGTCGACATAAGAGAAAAGGTAAAAAGAAACTTACAGCAGATCAAATTGAAGCATATAGAGAAAAAGATAGAGAAAGTCATAGGAAAAGAAGACAAGGTATGCAAAATATTCAAATTGAAGCTTCTTCTGAACCATTGAATGTTAATTCAAGTGAAGATGAAATAGGAATTGAAAATATTGAACATCATATTCAAATTGAAAATGAAAACATTGAAATTGAAAATGTAGAAATTGAAAATGAAAATTCGAACAACATTGAGAATGAAAATGTTGTTCAAAATGTTATTAAAAATGTTGAAAATGAAAATGTGGTTGAAAATGAAATTGTTTTTGACAATGAAAATGTTGTTCAAAATGAAATTGTTATTGAAAATGTTGAAAATGAACCTTATGCAACACCTAATTACAAAAGAACCCCTAAATGGTTGGTTAAAATAGATGAGAACGTAATTGATAATCTTCAAAGAAAAAGGTCACAACAAATGGTTCATTTGTGGGCTACGAAAAATGTTCAATGAGTTAGTTTCCAATAAGACATTAACCGAAAAATGCCAACTTTTTGTGCAATTACTTAACATTTACAAAATGAGACCATTATTAAAAAAATTGATGATTCGTCTCACAAAAAAATAATTAAAAAATAGTCTTATTATAAAAAATATTTTTAATGCTCTAACCTCTATTGGAAAGACTAGTAAGGAAAAAGATAAAAGGGCTGCTCGAAGAGTGATCACAACCTCATTAGTAAGCCATCATTTGAAAAATGCTCGTTTAATGAGACAAACTTGTATTGAAGTTTAACTTAAATCATAAAACATTGAATAGAGCACTGTCAAGAAGAGGAAGACTCGATAGTGCTCTTCAAAATGATACGTGGGATTTTAGTGGGAGGCTTCCACATGTTGATAAAAATCTAATTGATAATGTAAAGATGCAAATTGAACAATATTGGAATTCTCACTCTAGAGTATCACCGAATGTAAAGGATGTTTTAAAGTTAGGAATTGGTAATCAACATCATACACCGCATCCTAAACATTTTTTGGAATGTAGCCAAATAATTTTGTACAAACAATTTTGTCAAGAACATCCACATTTACAAATCTCACAAAGGGATTTTGAGCCTTGCAAGCCATTTTATTATGTTCCTATTAAGGTTCGTAATACATGTTGTTGTAAATACCATGTTGAATTTTCAATGTATCATGAATTGGTATGCCATATTCGTTCTACTATGCATACTGATGAAATTTTGTAGGAGTGTCATGCAATGCAACTTCCGAAGTCATCCAGGGAGTTATTAGATTCATTTTTAGGCATTAGAGGTGATGATTTCTTATTTTATAGAAATTATTGTTTAAATGAAATGTGTTTGCAATGTGGTGGTTTATTGAAGTTTGTAACATTGTTTCATGAGGAAATCGATCATGATTTTGGTAACAAAATTGTTGAGAAAAACAAGTATGAGACAGTGAAATACACATTGAAGAGTGGAGGTGAGGGTTCTAGATGCGAGTTGGTTGCAAGAGGGGTAAGTATTGCTGATTTTATTTCAAATTTTAAGAAAAATCTTTTCCTTTAAGTATGCAAGGCATAGCCAGAGGTCACAGTGGTTGGATTGGAAATTCAGGATGTGTAAGGAATCTTTCCCCATTGGAACTATTGTATCTGTAGTTTATTTTTCTGAAAATTACACATTACAACCACAAAATGAAGTTCAATCACAATATTATAATTCTTTCAAATTGCTATTTTTGTCCACATAACATATAGGCATGCCCCTGATAGTACAGAAGAGGATAGGAAGAAAATCAAGGAGTAACATTTTTACATGAATGATGATAGATCGCATTCATCCGAGTTTGTACAAAATTGTTTTGAAAATCTTTTTGAGCTCTTGCAGGAAAAAGGAATTGCAATGGGTCAACATTTGATTTGGTCAGATAACTGCACAGGGAAATTCAAGAATGCTTGCATGTTTTATTGGTTGAGAAAGATGCATAAAGAAAGGGGTGTACCACATATTTGGATTTTTTTCAAAGTTGAGCAAGGAAAAGGCAAGCATGATGGTGCAAGTGTATGTGTGAAGAGAGATTTGGTTAAGGAACAAATGAATATCAAATGTGGTGCAACATTTAGTGATGCACATTCTATTGTGGATTGGTGTACTTATGCACTATCATGAGGAGGGACACTTGATTCACAAGTGTGTAGGTTCTTTGGTTGGTTGAGGAGGGAACAATGTGGGAGACATAATTGAATGTAAAACACCAGAGATTCTTTCAAAGATGCATTCAGCTTGAAGCTCGTGATATGAAAGTGAATGGACCATATGGACACGAGATGGCTTGTTTTTGTCAAATTGTATTCAATGTGATTGGGATCATCGCGAATAAGTGAATGGGTAGATACATGGATTCCATAGTACCTAACCCCTTTATCTATAACACAATCCTCTCATTACAAGATGTAATGGAAAGTTCACTTAATCACGATCATCTTTTAGATCTTGTATAGCCGGTGACATGTCTATGTAGTTGTAGCAATCAGAGGGGAATGAAGACGGATCGTATTCATTGGTTGGCAATAATGTGTATAGGAAAAGAAAAGTTAACACAATCATGAAAATGATGATGGATTCATGTATCCTATAGGTTCCGCTTTTGTTTCTAATCCTGGTTGCATTACCATTTCACCATCATTTAGGTTGTTTAGAATAATATACATTTTTTATTATAATATATTTAGATGTTGATAAAAAATTTATGATCACAAAGGTTCAGTTGTTGTTTTTGGAACTTGGTTGCGAACATATATGATTAGAAAGAAAAACATACCTGCATTTGAAGACTATGAGAAACACAAAACCATTTTGATGTATTCACACCTTGTTATAGCAACAAATGTTAAGTTATTGAGACATCATGCTAGACCAAAAACAAAAAAACTATGGACAATTAGTAGTGTTGATTATGAAGCATTACTGGAAACTCTGAAGGTAAGAGATGACCCTGCAGGCACACTTGAGTAGCAAATCATTTGTTGTATGGGACAGGTATGATATTATTCATCACATTTTGATATTGTTTTTTTACTAAGGTTCATTATTTAGGTTGTTTAGAATAATATAGATTGGTTATTCTAAGCATCTTTTATAGTTTGCATTACCAGTTTATCATCATTCAAGTTTTTTAGAATAATATAGATTTGTTAATCTAAGCATCTTTTCTATTGTGACAATATAGATTTCTCATTTGAAGTATATTGTGATGTTCCTAGCATGATAGATCATGGACCTGCTACAACAATAGCCAACTCTGATCCTTTGGGAGAGGTATGCAACAGATTAGAATAATATAGATTGGTTATTCTAAGCATATTTTATAGTTTGCATTACCATTTCATCATCAATTAGGTCATTTAGAATAATATAGATTTGTTATTCTAATCATATTTTCTATTGTATGTAGTTTGACTGCTACCTTAATGGTTTGTACAAGTAGTTGTCACTCCAAAACGTCAACATGTTGCTCTTGTGGAAGACTGTGTCGAACGCGAAGGCAATGTGTGCTCTATTTCCTTCCCCTACTGGGAAATGACTATGTATTAGGGTCATTTTTTGTATGCCTACATGGCATTTTGTAAATCCTATATTTGATAGCAATTATTGAATGATAATATCATGCATATTGTGTACATTTTGTGTGTATTCAAGTGTATACTTTACAACTTATGTGTATACTTTGTCACTTATGAGTATTGCAATGTATACTTTACGACTTAGATGTTTTAATGTGTATACTTTGTATTCATGTGTGTACTTCATGACTTAAGTGTATTTAAGTATTGTAATGTATAATTTATGACCTACGTGTTTTAATGCGTATACTTTGTATTCATGTGTGTAGTTCACGACTTAAGTGTATTTGAGTAAATGAATCACTTTTTCACTTACTCACAAGGAACAAAACGAACCCTAAACCCCTTTTCACCTTTACATCGCATCCATTTGACCCTTTTTCCATCAACTAAAAACTCGACACCACAGGAAACGCCTTCGAGATAGAAAAAACTAAGAGAGGTTATTGTAGAGGGTCCCAACACGATCCCATAGCCTCAGACGAAGATTTTGTAGGTGTCACAGTTTCTGAGAAATAGCCCTTCAAAGCTTGTTGTCTTTTAGCACTTTAGACCCTTAAGGGAAATCGTCGGTCCAATGTAGCTCAGAGTGATTCAGCATATTTGGGTGCAAAAGAGGGTCATTCTTAGCGTAAACGTACCCATACAGACATGTTAGAACAGTCTGTTTGGTCCTACAAGTTGCAGAACGAAAGTTGCACCACTTTGCAACTTTACACTGCTTGCATTTGACAACTTTTTCCTCAACTGAAAAATCGTCACCACGGGAAAATACCTCTGAGATAGCAAAAAATGAGAGAGGTTATTGTAGAGGGTCCCAACACAATCCCATAGCCTCAGACAAAGATTTTGTAGGTGTCACGATTTTGAGAAATAACCCTTCAAAGATTGTTGTCTTTTAGCACTTTGGACTCTTAAGGGAAATCGTCGGTCCAATGTAGCTCAGAGTGATTCGGTGTATTTGGGTGCAAAAGAGGACCATACCTAGCGTAAACGTACCCATTCGGACGTGTTGGAACAGTCTGTTTGGTCCTACGAGTTGCAAAACAAAAGTTGCACCACTTTGCAACTTTACACTGCTTGCATCTAACAACTTTTTCCTCAACTGAAAACTCATCATCGCGGGAAAATGCCTCCAAGATAGAATAAACCAAGAAAGGTTATTGTAGAGGGTCCCAACATGATCCCACAGCCTCAGAAAAAGAGTCTATAGGAATCATGATTTCTGAGAAATAGCCCTTCAAATATTGTTGCCTTTTAGCACTTTGGACTCTTAAGGGAAATCGTCGGTCCAATGTAGCTTCGGAGTGATTCGGCGTATTTGGGTGCAAAAGAGGACCATCCCTAGCATAAACGTACCCATATGGATGTGTTAGAACAGTTCGTTTGGTCCTAAAAGTTGCAGAACGAAAGTTACACCACTTTGCAACTTTACACTAGTTGCTTTTGACAACTTTTTCCTCAAAAAAAAACTCGTCACCGCGGGAAAATGCCTTCGAGATAGCAAAAACTGAGAGAGGTTGTTGTAGAGAGTCCCAACACAATCCCATAGCCTCAGACAAAGATTCTATAGGAATCACGATTTCTAAGAAATAACCCTTCAAAGATTGATACCTTTTAGCACTTTGGACTCTTAAGGGAAATCGTTGGTCCAATGTAGCTCAAAGTGATTCGACATATTTGGGTACAAAAGAGGACCATCCCTAGTGTAAACGTACCCATCCAGATGTGTTGGAACAGTCTGTTTGGTCCTAGGAGTTGCAAAAAGAAAGTTGCACCACTTTATAACTTTACACTGCTTGTCAAAATTGCAACTTATTGTCAAATGATGGAAGTTCAAGAGTCATCTTGTTGTAGTTCATTGGAAAATAGTTGGAAGTTGTTTGGTCATGTTTGTAATGCCTTTAAAAGTCCTTGTGAACATTTGAAGAGGAATTAGTCATTGAGAATTTGAATTTTGAATACTAAAATCACTATTTTCTCATAAATTTATGTGTTTTGCATTATAATCTGCAGATTCAAGGCACTGCACTTGCCCATACAAGAATTTATTGCTCTAAAAGTGGTGGGATCTAGTGGAGGATTGTTGTAACTTAAATTTTCATCCAATCTTTTAGATTTTCATTGAGTTTAAAGCATCTTGGAGGAAAATTACTGTTAACGGGTTTGTGTGACCAGTTTAAGGGTTTTGAAGACTTGAAAATGAAATAATTGGCCATTCCATCTATTGTATCTATTTTGGCTCATTGGAATGGCCAAATTAGGTAGGAATTAGATTTTATAAGGGTTTGGGAGAGTAGGGGAGGTCAATTGAGGTTTGGGCATGATGTCGTAGATGCGAAAAGTGTGGTTTTTGAGTGAAATTGGGAGATTTAAGGGTGTTACTGATTGAAATTTGTTGGGGAAACAATTTATAAATGTGTATTAATCATATTAAAACTTCTATAAATGTGTTTGAGGTTTTCTTTGAGTGAGATAAGTTTGAAAATGCATACTTTCAATAAATCCCCTTATAATCTAGGCAAAATGAGGGTTTCATGATTGAGTGACTTAGATGGCGTTTACAAGGATGATATTTGTGGAATTTGGATGTTTATAGCCTGGTGAGATACTATCTAAAGGAATTTTGGAGGGGAAACAGTTTTAAAGAGGAGTTGTTTTGCAAATTTGGGCTAATTGGAGCCCTGTTCAGCATAATAGTTCAATTTCAATGGGGTTGTTCCAAAACAAGCACATTATTTTTTGAGATATGTTAAAGAGAAGGGTAATGGGTGTCTCTCACAACCTTTTTTTTTGTGGGTTTGAGTTGATTTTTTGAAGATATTGATTCTTACTCAAGATGATTTTATACCTTTTACATGTTATTATTCTTCAATGAACATTAAGTGACATTGATTTTTATCAAGATGATTATATTACTTTCGAATGAACACTGTAACATGAAATTATTCTGCAGAGGTTGACCCTATTGCTTCTCCTCAAGAACCTCGATCTGCTCCTCTTTCGGCTAACCTTCCCGTGGAGCCTCTACTGGCTCAATCTACTAACGTTGTTTTGTCTGAGCCTCTGCTAGCTCGATCTGCTAACGATGTTTTGACTGAGCCTGCCTGAACTTCGTTGCTTGCCTCTAATGGTCCTTCTTTCGATCTTGTTTCCTCCCCTATGCTGTTGTTGTCTTCCCCGTAGTGTGGTGGCTCTTTTCCCTTGGTGGCTTCGGTTGATCCACTTCTCTCGCCTCACTCGGTGGACTTCGATTTTGAGTCTTCCTGGTCTATTGTGCTAAGAAAGAAGAAGGGACTCCCTCAATCTGTCGCATCTTCGTGGCCTAGGGTTAAGGGAGTCTGATTAGTCCCCTCAGATTATGGGGTTGTCTAGTCCTTGTTTGTGTTTTGACAACTGTCTATTAGTTGTTTCTGTGTGGTTTGTCCTCTTTTCCTAGTTCATTTATGGGTTGAACTAGCTTATTTTTTGGCCCTTTGGGATTTCTATGTAAAGGGTACAACATCCTGTAAATGATGATTATCTTATCAAAAACATGAAATGCATTTCATTATGTTGTATCGACTTTTTATTAATTTTAACTTCTTTTGAAATAAAAATTAGTTGCACTCTTCATTACACAAGTTTAAAAAACAAAATAATGTCAAATGTAAATTCATTCAACGGAGCTTGAAATCATGGGTATTCTCAAAATGAGTGTTTGATAAAAATGTATTGGTAGACATGTATGAAAAATGTGGTGTACAATAGAAAAGGCAATTCATTGTTTGAAAAAACTCCTCAAAGAAATAGATGGATTACCAATTGTAATTCATAAGTTCTATTAAAATGTTACTTGGTTAATCTATAACATACATTATCAATCATAACTTTAATCCATTCTAAGATAATTATACATTCCATTTTGAAAATTCAAAGTAGAAAGACATGCACATGAGGAACAAATTAGATCAAATATCAATTCTTATATATCAAACTGTAGAATAATTGTGTTTGTGCATATACAAATTTGGCATATGCCTACTCAGAACAAGTTTTACAAATTGTGGCATATATGCCATCTCAAGATCTATGAAACTCTAAGTACACGTCAATCTATATCATATCATAATTCTGTGCTAGACCATCAAAATCGAACCTCCTCAAAGAAGTTAGATGCTCTGAAGTTTCCTGCATAATAACATTTCAAACCACAAATTAGATTATGTGAATGGTTGACAAGATAGACTAGTAAATAGAAACATATATACCATCATTTATAAATTACAAATTTAACATAAAAATTAGAATACATGTACTATAATATATCAATAATGCAATTATTGTTTACCTCAAATCTTGCTCTCTTTTCTGCAAGACGTTCTACATATGATTGTCCCTTAGGACGATCAGGAGTCCTCGTATAAAGTAATGGTCTCTCCCTCATCACAATGCTGAGTCAAACAGAGGACTATAGCAGATAAAATAAAAATGATACAAATTAACATATAATTGTTGAAAAATAATCATATCTAATAATCACATATCTACTCCTATCTAAATGTAAATGATCTACAATATAAAATAAACACATACCTGTTGTGATGCTATGACACTAGATGGGATCATAGTGGATGGATCAGCTAAGATGGTTTCCTATATAAAAAATGACAAGAATGTAAATGTACATGCACATGTAATTATAATACATCGAGAATAAAAATATATATACCTGTTGTGCAACTTCATCCAATGGGTCAGACCCAGTCAACAAGGTTGTATAAGGACCAAGTTGCTGCATAAAAAGACAAGATTACATTAGACTATCAATAAATGTAGTACATGTATTTAAACATAATAGATTTCACAGATTAACATCTAAAATAACAATTTAAATAATTTACCATGTACTGATTGTCTAAGGAAAATGAAATGGAAGTATGCGTAGCCTACTGCACTTTCGACATCTGCTCCTCTGACAACAACTGTTAAAGATTCTAGCACATAAACATATATTAATACAAATATCTTTCATAAAATATGAAAGAATTTACACAAAACACACTATGAAATTGTTGTAAGACTTACCAGTCCTCCCATATCATCCCTGGCAATCGATGTCTCTCCTGCAAATGCTCCACTTCGTGCTCTATCAACTCCTACATCCGGCATATCATGAACCTCAAATTCGGATGTGTCTATGGGAGCCTCAGTGGATCGTCAGAGAGGACTGAAACTTAAATTGTTGCATGTCATGCAATGATGAGGCACACAAATATGTCTCAAAGAGGACGGTGTACCAGTGGGAGCTGATGGCTATGTACCAATGGGAGCTGCTACAGTAGGTGCACCACCATCATGCTGGGATGTAGGTGCAGCACCACCGTGATGGGATGCATCGTCAAATGGTTGTGCAACATGATGGCTTTGTGTGACCAAATGATCACTCAACGAATGTAATGCATAAATTCTCAAAGCCCCTGCATCTACAACAATCTCAGGGTAAGGTAGTGGAGTCGGAGCAACAATAGGTGGAGCAAGACGAAATGGGGTGACTCGGTGTGCCCTAGGTCTATCCTGTGGCATCCCTCTACCAACACCCTGGAAATATCGCATATCAAAGTAATTGACATGTTTCCCTAGCACAAACTCAACATATAATTTTTGGAGAAAATACTGAGGGACATCAAGATTGTTGTTGGGTGGATTATCAAAAACCATCCACCAACATCTCCAAAAATTATCTAATATGCCTCTATGGGTGCACCATTTAATTGAAAATTTTGGTTTCCGCACATTGACAGGTTGTCCAGTTCTCTAATCGATGAATAACAGGGCTAATTGGGCTTTCTCAATATCAAGAGCCTTCACCTCATCATATGATAACCCATCAGCATAAAATTGTCTTTGTTCCTCTTGCCACTATGCAAATCTATTATGTTGAGTTTCCAAAGTTTGAACATTTAAAATGATTGTTTCAAAAGTGTTTTTCATGTCTAATAGTTCATCGAGTGTCTCATAGATTTGACATACTTTTCTTAATTGATTTAAATTTCTATGAATAGACTCGTGTATTGTTGACACATTTTCATTTGGAAACAATGGTTGCGGTGGAGGATTTGGAGGGTATTCATTTTCTGCAGGATTATGGTTTTCATTTTGTGCGGGATCAGGGTTTTTATTTTGTGCGGGGTTAGGGTTTTCATTTTGATCCATTTTAAACCCGTTAATTGATAATAAAAAATTCAAAATTAACAATGGTTTTAATTTAATAAAAAATCTATCAAATATACCCTATTTTTCACTAAAATTCAAAAAAAATAATGCAAAATGAATATAAATTGAATAAAATTTGAAAAAACCAAACATACCTTAGAAATTTGATAGATTTTTTGGCAATTTCACCTCTCTCGAATGGATATCCGAGTAGCAATGTTGAAACCCAACGCACAAACACATCAAAAATAGCTCTCGGGTTTTTTGGAATTTTGTTTATAGCGCAGGAAACAAATATTTGTTTATAACAGATATTTGTTTCCTAATTTACAAACTTTTTAATAAAATGGTTGGGTTCGGGACTCGACCATTTTTAATTGCGGGTGGTTTTTTTGAAATATTTAATATAATATAATATATATATTATATTATATTATAATATAATATACATTATATTATAATATAATATACATTATATTATATTATATTAATTTTAATATAATACATATTATTATATATAATATATATTATATTGATTATTTTTAATCTATTTTCATCAGGCTAGTGAGAAGTTCAATAATTAGAGCTACTGAACAGTTGGCGATGGAGATCCCTATGCGCGAGCTCATGGTAATGTCGGCTTGGGTTGCATGGTGACTTGGATGCGTGCATGCCTGCGAGCCTTGTTGGATCTATATTTCTATCTTCTTTCCTGCTCAGGGTCTTTTATTGTGTGTTTAGGTGAGGTGTAGTTTTTTAGTCTCATTTTCATTTGTTCTGAGCTATTCAGGCTCCTCAGCGTGTTGTATTTCCTTGCGTGCGGCTTGGTGGCTTCATCTCCCAGTCATTTTTTTTTACAGTTGTCTACAGAAATGTGGAGTTAGTTGTTCCATTAGAGTTGAGATTGGTTCTTTTGCGGTTGGAGGTTGTGGGTTTTCCGTGTGCTAAAATATTTCGTTGTTGCCCAGTGATGTGTGGGGTTGGCCGATCCATTAGAGTTTAGCTTGGTTTTTAGCGATTGGAGGTTGTGGGTATTCTGTGTGCTGAATTCTCACCTCTTTAGCAATAGAGGCCTGAGGGCTTGCATGCCCATCTTGGGCCCTCATCTACGTTAATGTTGCATGGGGAATCATCTGGGGCTAGCCCCAAGATGGATTTTCGAGCAACGTTTGGCTCGAAACCTACTTCTCAAGGCAAGAAATTTTTTGATAACAGTCTCTTTTCCTCAGATCCAGAGAAGATCATGGTGGGTCTGTCTGGGGGGTCATAGATCCCGAAGATCAATGGTTGCCTAGAAAGGTGCAAAGAGAGGCCGAATGTAGTGATTTTGATGGAGATGTTGGCAAAGGATATTGATTATTATTCAAGGCATTCCTTGTACTGCAAGGTCTTGGGATTGAAAATCTTGCTACAGTTTTTGGAAGCATGAGATCAAAGGACCTGGCTGCCAAAGGGGGAGATGGAGCTTCAGCTCCTGGAAAATAACTATTTTATGGTTACATTTGACTGCATGGCGGACATGATCAAGGTGTTTGAAGGGGGGCCTTACTTTTACAACCAGGTGGGCCTATTTATGAAACCATGGCATGTGGGCTTCAATCCGGCTGAGGAGCTTCCGAGTAGGGTTCTAGTTTGGGTCAGACTATCGAGGCTCCCAGTGGAATGTTGGTGCAATGATGTTTTGCATTTACTGGGTTCGTTGCTTGGGAAACCTGTTGGTTCCTCACAGCAGACTCAGTTCAAAAAGGTAATGACATATGCTCGGTTTTGTGTGGAAATTGATTTAAGTAAACCATTGCCAGATTCCATAGAAGTGTGTGTAGGATCTTATTCATGGGTGCAGCAGTTAGACTATGAGATCTTACCCTTTTGATGTCGTCTTTGCCATGAGTATGGCCATTTGCAGCATAGATGCCCAAAGGTCAAGCCTTTGGAGGTTCAATCTTCTCAACCTCCTCGTAATCTGCCTAGGATGGATAAGGGAAAGGATCCTATTTCGGGTGGAGGTGTTGGGGATGATGGTTTTACCCCTGTCCGAGCTCGGAATAAAAATAAGGGGCATAAAAGGACTCTGAAAGAAAGGCAAGATGATGCTACTTTTAATAGATTCGAGGTGTTGGATGATCTTAGCCAGCAGGAAGTGAATCCAGGATTGTTAAATTTGGATCAAGAGACTTTAGGTACTGATCAGTTTGGGCCCCCTTTGGAGGCTGTGCAGGTTAACTAGTTGGAGGAGAGTTTGGGCTTACCATGTTTAGAGTAGGATGGGGGAGGTTCAGGGATGGAGGAGCTCAGTTCAGGGGTACCTCTTGCTTCGCAGGTGGTTGGGACTATGAATTTGGAAACAGATCTACAAATGGTGGCTCAGGAGGATTCAAGTCATGCTACTGAAGTTGTGAAGGGTGGGGAGGCTTTGTCTCATCCCTCACAGAGATCAAGCATGGAGGTGGGTAAGAATAGCAAGTCAATTCCTCATTTGGGTATTTTACAGAAAGATCTTAAGAAGGGGGGGTTGAGAAAGTTTCTAAGCTTGGCAGGAAGAAAGATTTGGAGAAGATCAAAATGATAGGGGAGACTGTGGTGGAGTCAGGGTCAGTCAAGACTCTAGATTCTCATTTCTCAGGCCCCTTGAAATGATTGTTCTATCATGGAATGTTAGGGGCTTGAACAATGGCCCTAGACAAAAATTTGTTTAGGATTTGGTTAGATGTCATTCACCTGATGTCCTTTTTTGTAGGAGACCAAGCTTTTTGTTGAGTGTATGATGGGCTTAGTGCCTAAGTTATGGAGGAATAGTGAAGGCTAGTGCATTGGTGCTCAGGGATCTTCTGGGGGGTGGCTTGCTTATGGAACCCTCAGAAGATTAGCCCCTAGTGGTGGGTTTCCTTTAAGTCCTCCCTCTCTATGGTGGCCTCTTGTTTCGAGATGGGGGAATCTGTTATTTTTTTCAACATATATACACCTGTAGAGCTGGAGGGAAAGCAACTCTTGTGGTCCAATATCCAATATGTTCGTAGTTTGGCTCCTTACCATCTATGGATTATTGGAGGTGACTTCAATGCCATTATTGAGCTTGTTGAGAAGCGGGGTGGTACTGCGAGGCTAGAGGCTTTTGCACTATTGTTCCAAGACATTATCTCTACATTGAATCTTGTAGATACCAAGCCCGACAATGGACAGTTTACTTCGAACATCTGGAGGGTTGGTGACCATCGCATTGCGGAACTCCTGGATCGTTTCATGGTTTATTGCTTCTGGGTTGGTGGTATGTGGTCTTCTAGCTCTGAGATTTTGGACTGGAGGGGTTCAGACCATGGTCTATAAAGCTTTATGTCCTCTCTACTCATTTTCCTCAGACTTCCTCCTTCAAGTTTTAGCTTATGTGGTTGCGTGATCTTGATCTCCACGGTTATGTTGCTCAGTGGTGGTGGGATGGTAGACCTTCCCATGGTACAACAATGTATATCTTTGCTAAGCTTCTTTAGTTTGTTAAGTATTAGCTTAAGCATTGGAACTGACAATGCTTCAGAAGTATTTTTAGTGCCAAGTATGTTGCACAAGCTGAGCTAGATGGTATTACCAGGATAATTATGGAGAATGAGGTGACTGAGAAACTGTTGCAGGAGGAATCAAAGGCCTTGAAAGCTTTGGAGGAATGGGAGGTACGGGAGGAGATATTTTGGAAGCAGAAAGCCTGGGTTGAGTGGATCCAGGAGGGAGATAGAAATTTTGCTTTCTTCTTCAATTTTGTTAAGGCTAGGCGTCATGGTAATTCTATTCCAGTTTTGGTCAATGATAGAGGAGAGACTCTATCTTCATTTCATGATATTTCAAAGGAAGTTGTTCAGTATTTTACTTCCCTATTCAGAGAGGATTCGCAAGGTAGTTCAGAGGAGGAGGCTCAGGTCCTTTCTTGTATCCCATCCCTGGTGACTAGGGAAATGAGGGATCAACTCATGGGCGAGATCACTCTTGAGGGATTGGAGGGGACTGTGTTTCAAATGAAGAAGGGGAAGGCCCCAGGTCTGAATGGCTTCCCGATTGAATTCTTTCAAGAGTTCAGGGAGATTATCAAGCTAGACTTATTGGCGGTGGTCCAAGAATCTCAGAGAAATAAGCAGATGTTAAAGACTCTAAATTCCACTTTCCTTGCACTCATTCCTAAGTGTGATGGGGCAGATAGATTAAGTCAGTTTCATCCCATCTCTCTTTGCAATGTAGTGTATAAGATTATCTCCAAGCTAGTTGCTAATAGGCTAAAAAAGTGGTTGCAGGTGCTCATTTGTAAGGAGCAGAGTCATTTTGTAGAGGGTAGGCAAATTATGGATGGTATTGTTATAGTCGTTGAGTCCATTCATTCTATGGCCAACTCCAAGGAAAAGGCGATGTTTATCAAGCTTGATATGGTGAAGGTGTATGATAGAGTCTGATGGTCTTTCCTCCAGAAGGTTTTGGCTACCTTTGGATTTGATGAGGAGTGGATTCATTGGGTCATGAGTTGTGTCACATCTGTTTTGTTCTCTGTTTTAATTAACGGGGAGCACTCTGAGCTTTTTAGTGCTTCTTGAGGGTTGAGATAGGGTGAACCTCTCTCCCCTTGTTTCTTCTACTGGCTGAAGGTTTGGGACGCCTACTGTGTAGATATGTGGAGTTGGGCCTACTGCACTGATGGGTGTGGCCACTATTTGGGAAGCTATGAATCTATGTAAGGTTCTGGATATTTATCTTATGGCTTCAGGCCAGTTAATTAAAGAAGAAAAATATTCCATCTTCTTCTTCAACACTTCGGATTCTATTCAGAGGAGAATTGCTTAGATTCTTCTATTTTAGATTGGGGCCCTTCCTTTGTCTTATCTTGGGATTCCCATTGTTGTAGGCAGGTTAGCTAGGGAGTCGTGGCAGCCTATCCTGGATAAATTTCGTGCGAGAGTTACCCATTGGACCAACTATTGGCTATCCTTTGTGGGTCGTGTTCAGTTGCTTAATTCAGTGGTTCAGGCTCTCCCCATCTATCAGTGTATGCTTCAGGTGGCCCTGATGGGCTTTGTTAGGGATTTGGACACATTAGAAAGACAATTCTTATGGTTTGGAAGTTTGTTCTCTTCCAAATGGAGTCTTGTTAAATGGGATATTGTTTGTTGTCCGAAGCAATTTGGTGGTTTGGAGCTAAGGAATTCCTCATTGGCAGGTACGACGTTGGCTGCTAAACTTTATTGGCGGTGGTGCACTGAGCAGGATCGGATATGGGTCAAGATTCTTTCCCATAAGTACTTCTAGGATATTCCTCAGGAGGATATTCCTCATTACCCTATGGTAGGAAAGGGATTGGCGATTTGGGCTACTCTCAAGAAAGGAGTTATGCTAGCCAAGGAAGGCTTATTTTGGATTTGTAAACGTGGGACAAAGGTTCAGTTTTGGCATGACTCTTGGGATGGTTACCCCCCAGTTGTCTCTCAGTTCCCTAACTTGGCGACCCTAAGTCAAAGATTCGGTGATGCTGGATGGTCAAGGGTGAGTGACTTTAAAGTGTGTTCTTTTCATGGGTAGCGTGTGAGTGCTAGGTGGAAGAATCTTGATGAGTGGCCGGTGATAGGCATGGAAGAAGAGTGTGAGGTGCTCCATAATATTCTTTCAGGCCGACAATGCAGTTCCCTCATGGATAAGTATGTTCTTGCCTGGTCTCCCAACCAGAAAGGTCATTACACTGTTGCTTCTAGTTACCAGAGGCTACTCTCTCAAAGGATCAAGGGGGTGGAGGTTCCTTAGTGGAAGAAGGTTTGGAATAATTTTTCTTGGCCGAAATGCAACTGCTTCATCTGTACATTAGCTTGGAACAGGTTTCTAACTTGGGATAATATTCAGAAGCGTGGATTTTAGGTCCCCTCTAGGTGTGTTCTTTGTGGGAGAGGTGAAGAGGATTCTACTCATCTATTTTTTTGGTGTCCTTTTACTTTGCAGCTTTGGCATTCTTGGTGCAAAGTTTGGAATAGTCCTTGCATTCATGCACCCTCCTTGGTGGATTTTTGGACTAGCTTGGGAAGACCTCCCTCGTTGGCTCCCTTTTTGCAAGATGCATGGCACACTGGGCCTATTTTCTTTTGTGGCAAGTTTGGCTGGAAAGGAATAGGAGGATTTTTAGAGGGGAGAATTTTCGGATACAGTAGGTGTGGTTCATAATCCTCGGTATGATTCATGGGACAATTGAAGCTAAGGGTGATGTGGTGTTGCCGTTGGAGAAAAGGGATGCGGAGATGGTGGCCAGGTTGGGTATCCACGGGTTATCACCGACCTCTGCTTGTTGTAAGAGAGGCAGGCAAGTGAAGCAGTTTGTTCAAAGAGTGGGGAACTAGCAGCCCTCTCCAATTGGCACTTTGAAGTTCAATACTAATGGTTCTTCCAGGGGAAATCTGGGACCTGTTGGAGTTGGTGGGGTTGGCAGGGACTCTTCTGGTTTGGTGGTTTTCCTCTTTTCTATTCATAAAGGTTTGCAGACTATTAACCTTATGGAAGGTTTGGCAATCCTTTATGCCTTGGGATGGGCCTATGAGTTGGGATAGCGTTGGGTTATTTTTTAATCTGATTCTCAAATTCTGGTGAAATTGCTTAATAAATAGAAGGTCTCTGATGTTAGCTAGTAGTTGGCGGTGACAATGCAACAGATTTTGCAGATTGGCACTTTGATGGAGATGGTATCATTTGTCCATATTCCAAGGGAATGGAACATGACAGCTAATTGTCTGGCCAAATAGGCTTCAGAGCATTTAGATGGGTGGAAGATTGATGATCGGGATCAAATCCCCCAAGAGCTTTGTTTGGACTTGGAGAGGGTTCTTGTTGAGGATGGCGCAGGTGCTGGCTAATTTCGGCTTTTACTTTATTTGGTTAGTTCGGGCTTTCGCCCTTGGCTTTGATGTAATACTACTTTATGAGGATCAATAAAGTTTTTACCCCCTTTTTAAAATATATATATATAGTATATTATATAATATAAGATACTATCAATATAATATTATATTATATTATGATATTATATTATATTATATTATAATATAATATATATTTTTATTTTATTATAACATATAATAATACATATATTATATTATAATATAATATTATAATATATATAGTGATGAGAGAGGAAATCGGGGTGTTGGCTAGGGAGTGCAAGCTGGCAGAAACGTGGCAAGGCCACATCACCTCCTCTATAGTTAGCGACAACCTAAAGCAACAGAAGGATGTTGGCAGTAGGCTTCAAGCGAAGTTGGAAATCTGCCTAAATTGGGGAGTTTATGGAGGTGATCGCCGCTTAATGATTCATGATGGCCATGTCAAATAGAGAGACACGTAAAGTACGGATTTCATGCTAGATCATGCAAATCGACCGGGTGGCAGAAGATGATTATTACAAGGTGATGTTCAAGTTAAGGATTGTGGTTGCAGGACAAAATCTTCATGCAAGGACGGATCGCCTTGCATCGCCATTATCCCAGGCTCATGTGTGATGGTTCGGCCTTGTTGATTGCGGGCCTTTTAAATGTTGATGGACGATGGCATTATTTCCGTATGGTTTTTGAAACTTGTTTTGTTGGTTGTCTCTGTACAAGAAGCTTTTGGCTAGAGTGCAGCTAATGGAAAAGGTGAGCAAATCAAAATTCATCATTTTCATCTTTGTGGAGGGGCTGGAAAGCTTTGGCACCGACACTCCTGTTTCGTTGGTGGCGACGGAGTGACAAATAGCTTTTATGGAGATCACTAACCAAAGGATGAAAATAATTATGCTTGTGGATGATCCTCTGGTCACGGTAGCGGTCAAAATGATTTTAGGAAAGGGCCATCTAGAAAGGAAAGAATTTGCGAGAGACAATGCATACATATCCTCACAGTTCTTGGCTGCCATTCTGGACGTGGAAGTGCCTAAGGCAGAGGCAAGGGAATTGATGGTGAATCTTTTTCATGGTGACCTGTTAGGAGGTTTGGAGAAGACACTAAAAGCGGCCTTCGTGGGCAAAGGAATTTTGTGCCCCTCTGACTTGGAACTCATGTGGAAGACGGACGAAGCAGTAAAGGTATACCCCTTTCTTTTAGATTTAAAGGGGATGGAGCTCATGAGACACAGGATGATCTCGGCAATGGCGGTTGAGTATCTGAAATGAAAAATGGGGTTGGTGGCAGAGGAGGGCTTGGAATGGGTGGAAGATTTTACTACTTTTGCAGAATTAAATGGATTTATGTGAGGCTCGGCCTTTGTGCATGGACTTTTTGTTTCAAAAATTATAGCTTGGTGTTGGGTTTTGTAATTCGCAGTGTGATTACAATTTTGTGATGGGTGTAGTATGTTCACTGGGTTGGTAGGGTTTAGCTTCTATGGAAGTTCGATGGTTATCCTGCGTAGCAAACGATATGTACTTTTCCTTAAAACTTTAATATAAAATATACCCCTTACGTATCAAAAAAAAAATATTATAATATATATAATATCATATTATATTATATTGATATTATATTATATTATATAATATAATATTATATTATATAATATAATATAATATTATATAATATGACCTCTCAGGTTTTTTTTTAATTATAACACAAAGAACAGATATCCGTTTTTTGTTTTATATTATTTTAATATATACTCAGCAGTTTTTTCAAATGTATAATATGAAAATATAATATAATATATATTATAATATATTTATATTATATTATAATATAATATAATATTTTATAACAATATTATATAATAAATTTAATATATTTAATATTATAACATATTAAATATATCATGATATAATATTAAATTAATAAACATTAGTATAATATTTTTTAATTTATTGCGGTTATGATAAATATATTAAAAAAATATTATGATATATAAAATAAAATAATTGGTTGGGTCGGACCCGACGCAATTATAAAGATTGGCTTAAACAAAACAGATATTCGTTTCATATCGGATATCTGTTTTAAAATAGATGTTCGTTTCGTAACAAATATATGTTTCGTAACGGATATTGTACTTGGGCCCACAAAAATTCAAAGGCATGAATTTCGTGTTTTTGGACGTGTTAAAAATTCCTTTTTTCACATCGCCACTTTTTGGACCCCCATGATCTTGCACAGACCCAGAGCATAGGGCTTTCCAAATAAGCTCTCATGGCCTTATCATGTTGCATTTATCATTTTATTCTACCTTAAAGTAATTACTTGCAAACTAGTGTTTAGCAATTACTTTAAGGTGGGGGTATATATTCCAATATGTGCTTCACTTTATTCACACACGGTGGACTTAGTGATGTGTTGGATTGGCATTTCGATCATTTGTGTAGTATCTTATTAGAATTATTGGGATTGTAATTCTTTGTATGGTTGACATGAGTATACACCTAGTGAAAATCGGTCCTCAATGGCCCTTGTGTGTTTCTCATTTTCTACCCCTTTTAGAAGGCTCACCTAGTGAATATTGGAATTCACTAGCTTGTGGTGCCTTGGTTCATGGTTCACCTAGCAAATATCAAACTTTTTTAACTTGTGAGTTATGATTTCCTTGGGTATGGATTCTAGTAAGATTTATGCGAAGCTTTCTAGTCAGTGATTGTCATAACTACCTTTTGCATGTTTACATTATGTTTGCATCGTGTTTGTTTGCATTGTTATTGTCCTTATGTTATGATGTCTTCATTGTGTATGCTTCGTGTTAGTTATGATGCACTTCATACACATGTGTTCCTTTGTCCTTATGTTGTCTTTCCATAGAATCTTGAATCCCGGTGGCTCACACTCTCCCCCTAGATTCAATGTCATCCTATATTTTCAATATTTGGATAATTCAACCCCTCTTGACACATTCTTACTTTACTTTGAGTTTGAGTGTAAGTTCATACTCTCACTAAAGTGGGGGCTAAATGTAGCATCATAATTTATCACCCTTGATAATTTCACAATAGGTTTTGCTCCCCCCTATGTGCTCAAACCTAATCATGTACGTAATTTCCTAATTTTACGAATAAAAGCCCGTTGTGAGACATTTACCAAAAAATAAAACACAGGAAATCAAAGGCATTTAATATCTTTCCCCCACACTTTAGATCCTTGAAAAACATGAATCTAGTCTAGGGCATACGACGCCCTTGATTGTCTATTTTGGATTTAATTTTTAATATGTCAGTGTCGGAAATTTATTATTTGAAATTCAAATTTCAATTGTCGACTATTAGGATTTATTTTTTGGGAAATTAAATTAATTGCATATAAATACATAGTATTTTTATATTTTTTATAAATAGGAAGAACAAGGAAAAATATTGAGAATTCAATAGAGAAAATCAAGTATCCTAAATCACTCAAGAGTAGTCAAGAGCATATTTTTTAGAATTATTGAAACATTTTGTCATCCAAGCATCATGTCAAGCTTTATGTGAGTTTCTTTCATGTTTTGCATGCGTTTCATTTTAGAGCACTAGCACTTGTAGGTCTTCAAATCAAATCAAGTCAAGCAACAAGGAATACTTGAAGGTGATAAGCATGACTTTGATCCATCAAGGAGATCAAATTTGAGTGGTAAATTGTAGAAAAGTTTCAATTTATCATTATCATTTAGCCTCTATCCCTCAAAAGGATAAGCTCTCTTTTATCATCAATTTTTCCCTTGTGGAGGTAGAAATACCAACATAGGGTTTGACTGAGGTAAGACCCTATATGGCACAACCCTTCCCCTCCTTTTATGTGTCAAAGTTACAAATCTTAATAGGATTGGAGGAATATTAAAGACAATTTTCTCATTCATACATCAAAACCATACAAGTTGACAAGTCACAAAATCTGCATTACCTCAGTAACAGATGAAGATCCGACAACCAAATCTGAAAGACGAAGACTATAGAGGCCTGTGAAATCAATTTCTAGTTTCAAGTCCCCAATCTAGGGCGTCCTTGCACCCTAGACCACCCAGATCTGGCTCAAACTTCAATCACAGGTGCATCAATTTCTACTCTTTACTTTTATGGAACTCAAATTTGTCTGTGTGCTTTCGGTCTCTAAGAAATCATCTTAGAATGCTACATTTTCATAGTTTACTCAATTACATCATTGCATCAACTTTTCAGTCCATCAACCCTGCCACCTCCAAAAGAGAATCTAGATCTAGGGTTGGTTGATTCACCTTTCAGGTTGTTAGTCAACCTCAAATCCTTGTTGGTCTAGATTCTCTCACAAATGTTTTTGGAAAAGGTTAATTTTAGTCATCTATCCATTAGACATAGGATCTCCTTTTCCAACAAAACATGAACATTAGGCACATATTTGACCCTAAACTCCACTCTACCTATATTTTCAATAAGTGAATCCAAAGTAGAAGTAATGATGCTAGAAATAGTAACATGAGACACAAAGGTTGGGGTGTAAGTATGTTGATAGGAGAAATGGTCATAAGGAAAAATAATAACCATTGTGGGAGGAATAAAATATGGCATCGAATGAGAGACAAGATAATGAATAAAATGAAATATGGAAATAATAAACATTGGGATAGAAATAACAAATGGGAAGAAGGCATTCCATTAGTAGAGGGAGTGGAAGTGGTAAAGGGAATCTTAGGAGCAAGGATAGACATGAACTATAGGGATATCATGGAAGGCAGGTGAGATAGTGTAGGATGGGAGGAATACATAATAAATACATATAGATGTAGTGTAGAAAAATTTACACCTTTACATTTTCACACTATGTTTGGGTCCCTTAATTAATTGAACTTATTTAAGCCTCTAATTGAACCAATTATGCATTTAAAATCCTAATTAATCTTATTTTCCGAAAGGGAAACTTGTATTAAACAATTGCAAACATTGATTAAATTGCCTTGGAAGTTGAGTGCCCTGGATTTAGGTCCTAGGACCCATTCTCCCTTGGGAAAATGGGTCCTCCTTAAGTTGAGGATCTCAATTTTTAATATGTTTTTGGTAGCATTTTTATGATTCAAATTCAAGAACAGATTTATTAGTCTTCTACATCAACATTCAAGATCTCAAGCATCATGTCAAATTTATTGCATATATGCATGTTTTTGGAGCTAACATTGTGATGTATGTTTCAAGCATTCAAGCATCAAGATCAAAATCCAATCAAGCCATTTTATGCAAGATCAAGACATTGGAGAGATGTGTTAGACTCCAGTCCTCTAAGGATATCCATTCAAGGGTTTGGTGAGTTGCAACAAGCTAGTGTTCATTCATCATTCATTCCATTCATGTTTCATTTCATTTCAAGGTTTGTTTACCAAAACAGGGTTTGACCAAGGAAAACCCCCATTCACCAAAAACAAACAAGTTTTCCCTCTCTTTATGTGTGCAGATTTGCAGGTGAAGAAGGATTGAAGATTGATCAAAAGTGCAATTTTACAAAGTTGTCAAAGTTGTCATCAAAGTTGTCAAGACACAAAATATTACTTACATAATTTAATTCTGACTTTTCGACAATGAGATCTGGAGTAATCAAGAGTGCAAATCTAGGAGCAGAGGACTATGAAATCAGATTTTGAGATCCCTATAGCAAGACCCATTCGCCCTAGGGTGAATATGTCTCAGGAGGACACTCAACAACAACTTTTGGTGACTGGTACACATCAAATTACCCTTCTTAGATGTGTCGGAAGTCTAATGTTTTTTATTGTTTTATGCTTTAAATTGATGATCCAAGTTTCACTTTGCATAATTGAGTTCATTTACTATTTTTTAGTTTTTCTCCCCAAAGTGTGGTTCAGGAAAATTTTACCCTGTCTTGTCATAAGGAAAACAACAAGCTCTCCATTAAGGTTGACTCACCTAAGGGTTTAAATTCAATCTTACCTTTGGGGATCCCTTTTTCCTAATGAAAGTAGAAAGATAGGGGCATCACATGTTCAATCACCCCATTTTCAAACCTCCCCTATTTTTCTTCATTTCATTTTAGTGAACCCAACATTCTTGCACTATAAAATTTCTAATTTGGAGGTCATTCAAACCCTAGATCTAAGATTTGCATTAGTTTGCATTGTATTGCATTAGTTTTCATTTCATTTAGGGTTGTTAAAATTGCATTAGTTTTCATCTCATTTAGGGTTTTAAATTTGTATTTTGCATTGTTTAAAATCTAAAAAATACAAAAATTACATGCATATTACATTAATTTTGCATAGTACTTGCATGTTAGTGTATTTTCAATCATTTACATTCATAAATTTGATCAAAATTGCATTTTAAAAGTGTCACTTTTTTCATCATTTGTCACTAATTTCAATTGCATTAGGATGCCTAAATCTAGAAAATTTTGTCACTAAAACCATAGTTTGCAACTTGAAACTGGAAATTCAAACATTAACTCAGACATTCGAACTTTGATTTTTTAGAACCTTGAATTAGGACCCTTTTTCCCTAGCGTGAATCGATCCTTGTACAGGTGTTGTTTCAAATTTCTGGGCATTATTTTGTCTCTATTTGCTTCATTTTGTTCTGATATTAATTTTTTGTTTCAATTTTAGAAATCAAAAAAAAAAATCTATACTTCCCTGCATTAAGTTCAATTGGTCAAATTCAGTGCATTGTTTGAAATCAAAATTGGCATTGAAAACATATCATTTTTCAATATCTTGCATTCAAATTTTTTTTAAAAATCATATAGTAGATCTAAAACTTTGCATTAAATTTCATCATGGACATGTGTATGGGTAATATATGGAGGACCTTAAGATCTTTGGTAGATGTTTCAAGTTGTGTGTTTGGAATTTACCTTAATGCAATTGATCCTATTAATGAGTCTTCACCTCCTAAATAATGTCCTCGTGAAGTGGATATCTTAGGTCAAGATGAAGATAGCATGCACCAATTCATACAAGACTCCTTTCACAATCTTGAGAACAATGCATCCTTTTACCCATCCATACAAACACCACCTATAATCCCATCACCTGATATGTTCAGCCTTTTACATCCTAAAATTGAAACACAAAGAAATCCTCCACCATCAATCATTAATGAACTTGTTCACAAGGACAATAATGATACTCTTATATCTTATGCTCATCGAGTTACTAATACACCCATTAACTTAGAAGAGATTATGGTCAAGGCTTTAAGATCTTAAAAAAACACGGATGTGACATAACAAATGAGCATGAAATCCACAAAATATTAGAGAAAATACCATTCGAGGATACCAAGGGGTTAGGATATCAAGATCTTCCCCCCCTTGTACATCTCCTAAGGGAAAAGGTGTTCTCTTTCACAAGATCATTTGAAGAAACCAATTAATACCTCACAAGGATGTCAGGGTCACCTTAATTTCTCCTCCCCCGCCTCTGCCTCAACAAGTTTCCCAAACAAGCAAGAAACATACGCCCTCTAAGCTCAAGGAGTTACCATTCATACACACTACAATAGAGACTGAACAAAAAATGGATCAACTCCTCTATCTAGGATTGATTTACTTGCCACCTATTCGAGAAACCAAAAAAGGAAAGAGTACAAACATGAACTACTATGCATTTCATAGAACTCTTGGGAATCTTACTGATGAGTGTTTTCTTTTACAATGGTTGATACATGAAAATGATGTTATTAATGTAATTAACTAAAATGCATGCACTTTGCTCCTTGCCATGTGATAATTGTAGAATCATAGCATACTCACTATTACATGTTTTATATATATTGCATATCATTTATATATTACAAGGAGCACATTCTCATCACCCACCTCGGCTCATCCTTGTTTTTCACTTAGTGGGGACAAGGAGTTAGATATCCTTGTTCTAGTTTGACACTTGTCACTATCCCTTTGGCTAGTTGTTCGCCTTCCTCCTATGATGAATAAGATTAGGATGCAAATGAACTACTATAGGTTGACTCACATGTTCCATACTAGTCTTCATTTCATGTTCTTTGTGATTGCATGTCCATATTGTGATCCCCCAAACAGTGCTACTTGGCATGTCTTTATATGTTTGTGAACCTACTTTGGATGACCCTTGTCACTCTGTTGGTGCAAGGATACAAAAGAAGTGAATCTTTTGTGACATTCTTCTATTTGTATCTACATTATTCTATATGTCATACGCCATTGTTTTTTCTCTTGTCTTTTGTTTTCCTTTCATGGATGACGCAAGGCGTCGAAACATAATTTAGGTCTCTTCCATGTTTACCCAAAATCTTCTCCTTTGTTTTCGCTCTCTATGTGTCATTATTCCTTTGTGCTTGTCATTCCATGAGTCATTTTGGGAATGATGACAATTTCAGAGCTTAATTATATCATTGCAACAAAGACATACAATGACCCAAAATCCATGGATCCCTTATGTGTTATCTTAGGTTGCATATGGGGGGAAACCTCCTTTCCATGACATAACTCTATCTTGGAAACATATTTTTTACATAGGGCTTTCCGAATAAATCTCTCATGTATTGGCATTTATCATATTCTACTTTAAAGTAATTGCTCACTGCATGGTGTTTAACAATTTCTTTAAAGTGTGGTCTTCTTACTTCACGTGATGTGTCTTCTTGGCAGTGACATTGGGTTTGATGCTCCTCAAGAACGTGACCTTTCTTGGCATATGGCATTCCTCTTATTGGTGATGCTACGGCTTGCATTCCCTAAGTTACGAATATTTTATCCTCGACTAGTCCTCTCTTGGTGACATTAAGCACGATGTTCCCTAAGGTAAGACCTTTCATGAACTAAGCAAAACCCCTTTGAATATCCTATCCTATTGTATTTAAAATGTCCAACAAGCATAACACAACTTGATTTCCAATGGAGCCTTTATGTTTTTCATGGCCACCAAGCATAACACAACTTGCTTGCCAGTGGAGCCTTGTTTTTCATGAGTGCCTAGCATAATGTGGCTTGCTAGCCTTGTGACCTTTTTTGTGGTGCCTTAACAAAGTTATCAAGAAGTATAAATTTGGTATGGTTGATGTATGGGAGCTTGTAGACATAGCATGACTTTCCCATTAGCCACCTTTTGGGGATCACCTAGTGGACAATGGATTTCACTAGCCCATGTGAGTATATTTTATTTGCATAGTGGGCAGTGGGTTTCCACTTGTGAACATTATTTTTGGACAAACAACTAAGGCTTGATCCATACCAATTGGACAAACAGTCGAGGCTTGATCCACTCCCTTCTCTTTTCATTAATTTTGGCATTGTATGCTTATGTATCTTGTCTTGTCAATGTATATCATTCATATATGTACATTCCTTTGCATTTATGTTGGTTTGCCATGGGATCTTGATCTTGGGGGCTTGCACAACCTCCTTGATCTTTGTCATCCTATCTCACTTTAACATATGTACACTTGGACCCCTCTTGACACTTATTTGTCTACTTTAGTGTGAGTTTGAGCATATGGCTCATCCTCTCACTAAAGTGGGGGCTAAATGTAGTTTAGAAAAATGTACACCTTTACATTTTCACACTATGTTTAGGTCACTTAATTAATTGGACTTAATTAAGCCTCTAATTGACCAAATTATGCATTTAAAATCCTAATCAATCCCATTTTCTAAAAGGGAAACTTGTATTAAACAATTGCAAACATTAATTAAATTGCCTTGGAAGTTGAGTGTCCTGGATTTAGGTCCTAGGACCCATTCGCCCTAAGTTGAGGATCTCAAATTTTAATACGTTTTTGGCTGAATTTTTATGATTCAAATTCAAATTGCAATTGTCGGCCTTTGATGTTTAATTGTCAGGAAATTAGAAAATTACCTATAAATACAAGGTCTTTTTATCAATTCAAATCCTAAGACTTTTAAAGCAGAAAAATTATAGCAAATATTATTGTTAAGAGCATTCAAGAACAGATTTATCAGTCCTCTACATTAGAATTCAAGATCTCAAGCATCATGTCAAAGTTATTTGCATCTATGCATGTTTTTGGAGCCAAAATTGTGATGTAGGTTTCAAGCATTCAAGCATTCAAGCATCAAGATCAACATTCAATCAAGCCATTTCATGCAAGATCAAGACCTTGGAGAGATGTGTTAGACTTCATTCCTCTAAGTATATCTATTCAAGGGTTTGGTGAGTTGCAACAAGCATTCATCATTCCTTTCATTCATGTTTCATTTCATTTCAAGGTTTAATTACCAAAATGGGGTTTGACCAAGGAAAACCCCCATTCACCAAAAACAAACAATTTTTCCCTCTCTTTATGTGTGTAGATTTGCAGGTGAAGAAGGATTGAAGATTGATCAAAAGTGCAATTTTGCAAAGTTGTCAAAGTTGTCAAGACACAAAATCTTACTTGTATAATTTAATTTTGACTTTTCGATAGTGAGATCTAGAGCAATCAGGAGTGCAAATCGAGGAGTAGAGGACTATGAAATCAGATTTTGGGATCCCTGTAACAAGACCCATTCACCCTAGGGTGAATCTATCCAAGGAGGACATTGTAGAGTCTAAACTAATGTGTTGTAAACTTGGTAGAACCTACACAATTTAGAGGTTTATCTGACTAAACAATTCACTCAACATTGCAAAGACTACATTAAAATGTTAACCCAAGGTTTGTAAACTTATGATGGCGTTGCACTCCATGTGCCTTCAGAGGCCTACAACTATCTAATTTTATCCTATTTAAGTTATTCTACTTAATAAAAATTATAGAATTGCATGATAGTGAAAGATATAAACTAGAATTGATGGCTACCAGTACCTACAACTTAAACTGTAACTAAATTGTTGCTAATAAGATATCATTGAATCAACTCAAAACCAATCAAAACTAACAACTCAACTCATTCTAACCTTCAGATTACTACTAGCTAACTGTTATTTCCATGTTCATGAACATTCATTACCAATAAACAAAGTATGAGATTCTAGTTTAACTTGCATGTAGTTCATGAAGTAATGGTAAACAAAAAACAACTATTTAAACAAAGATAAAAAACTAGAAAATGAAGTGAAGAACAATTACCTTGAGTGGCATGCTCAAGTGGTTATTCTCACTTAACTAGAACCAAATCTAACTAACAGATTTTATGCATCCATGTGAAATCGACTTCATTCATTGCATAACATGAAAGATTACATGAGATATTTTTCATAGATTGTATTCAATGAAAATCATTCTGAATATCCATCATGTCTTGAAACTGAAAATAACTGATAATGAAAGATTGAAAAACCAACTAACTAATCTAAGGAATCAACCCACAACTATATACAAGCATGGGGGAATCTTATTCTAAACAACAACTAACTGCAATCATTAACTTCCACTCCTAAATATCAAAGCTTATAGTTAAGATTGAATTGTTCAAACCATAACTAAAAAGAAAGAAGAATCCTACTAGAACTAAAACTCTATAAAACAGGATTGCATGTAAAACACACAAACATTCATCAAAATTCTATTAGTAAAATAGTCCTTTTCCAGCGCCTATTATCTTGTTGTGATGATGCACATTCAATCTCCACCGGGTGTCTTCAAATAGTAATTACTGCATTCAGCTTAATCTGGAACTCCCATGTTTTTCTTTCCTAGTCTTCCTTTTGTTGCGAGTGCTTTCAATTACTACGTGCTACAATTCCTCCTTAGCTGCAAAAAGGTTAATTCACAAAGCATGTGCACAAGGCTAACTATCATAATTAAAATATATAATTCTATCCACATTTCATAAATTCTATCATATAAACCATGCAATACTATTATGTCATAACCATATTTTTGTCATTATAATTTAGGTCCAAGTCTACATAATAAGTATGAAAAGCTAGCATAATATAGGAGTATTTTCTAGAAGGTATATCTAAAATTGTATGAAAGTATGCATGAAAGTAATAGAAAATAAGCTAATATTTAGACCCATCACTCCCCCCAACTAGACTTTTGCTTGTCTCCAAGGAAAACACTAGGGATATTGATTATACTGCAAGGTGATCTACCTCAAGTCCATAACAACATCGACTCCTTAGGTTTGTTTCAAGTAAAAACCCCTGTAAGATGCAAGTTGCCTTATTTTGGTGTTCCCATCTCTTTCAAATTTATCACCTTTCTCTCTAGTCCAATATGGAACTAGATAAAGTTAGATAGGTGGGTGAAATGTGAGTGGCACCCAGTAAATTCCTTTATCGACACCAATTGTCATGTACTTGTGTACCCTTTGAAGCATGGTGGTGAAATTATGCATGGAATGAGGTTCCTTTCTCTGTAATTATAGAGTTAGGTTGTTCCATTTGCTTTGCACATGTTTGTAGCATTGCTATCCCAAACCTACAACTAATGTTTGCATTCTTTCATAATCTACCTTCTTGAGTTTCATAATTTTCTTGCCTACACCCTTATGATCAATGAGTTTCAACCATTCATCAATGATTGTATCAAGGTTTTAAGATTATTTCCTTATGGGGAGAGAAATTTATTTCTCCCTCTCCTCATACTCTTCCATTATTTCACCCCTGAGTTGTTCATTTTTTTAATAGGATGCAAGTGCCCTTATGATGCAAGAGCATCATGACAAAATTATGATTCCATGGATTAATTCTTGAAGATTGATCAAATTTTGGTATCTTTACCTTGTAATAAGGTTAGATGAGTCGTTTTACTCATGTATAGGTTATTAGGAGGTCATTTGGGCTAAATGTTGCAAACATGTAAAAAGTTGTCAACACAAATTGGCAAAATTGCAAAAAAATGTAAAGTTGCACAATGTAACATATGGAAGATGAAAATTATTAAGGGTCTAGTTCATTTTGAGGTAGTTAGAAACTAAAGGGACAAGTTTGAATGCCTTTAAAAATGCCTTGTAACCATTTTGTAACTCGTGGATGATTGGAGATAAGAAGTAGAATGAATAAAATTGTTGTTTCTTGCATTTATTCTCAAAAAATCTTTGTGTTTCTATTGTGTACGGCTCTGTACAGGAAAGAAATGGTTTCTAATTGATTATATGTGTTAGGTTTCTCAATCACCTTCCATTTGGTTTTTTTTTCATGCAGATTGGTGAAGTTTTGGATCAGATATTGTTATTTCTGTAAAAACAGTCAAAACGCTTTGTTAAGGTAAATAGTGAGGATACAAAATTAAGTTTCTCCCATTTCAAATGGTGGAATAGTCTAAATCTTGGTAAAAAGACTTATTTTTATATATTCCTTCATATTCTAAAGTCTCAGACCAAAAGATAATGGTTATCATATGGAACAATGAAGCCCTAGGTCTGTATTTTGCTTAAAATCTGGAACATGTCTATATACAAAGTTGGTTTGAGAAATTCGATTATGGTGAATAAGTTTTCTTGAATCCCATTTGTTTCTCAAGGCTGTTAATTGTAGTGTGAGTCACTTCTAGTGAGGGATTTTTCTATTTATATGTTTGTGGCCATTTCTTATTGACTATCCAGTGAAGACAAATTGATGAAAGTCATAGTTTGATAGTGATCAGTGATTATTTTGTGTTTTGATAAATTAAAAGGAACTCTATTTGGGTGAAAGAATTATAAGAGGTTGTGTTGATGTAATTAGATCCCTCTCAGAGAAGGTTTGGTGGTTTTATTTTCTTTTGTGTACTGATCTTTCATGGCATTCTTGTGACAGTCACATAGTGGAATCAAAAAATGAAGGTTTTGAGTAGGAGCTTGTTGAATTACCATGAATAAAGTTTTGGAGAAAGTCTAAACAAGTTGTACAGGCATATTTATATCTTTTTGTGGTATTTGTAAGGATGAATGGGCATGGAAATGGGGAGTTGTATATTGATGGGGTCTAAATAGGCCTAGTTGTGGATTTGGACAATCTATTTTGAAAGTTCACTTATTTGAGTTGTTTATGTGGGTGAAAGGGTTTGGGCCAGTCTTATTAATGTTGTCTAAGGTTTTTTGTGGATCCAATCTATGGTTTTGTGTTGTGCTCTCAATTTGGATGCTTGAAATCAAGAATTTGAGAAGGAAAAGTGAGACCTAATTGTATGGACAACAAGTTTTGGGTTGAGATTTTGTTTAGTTGAGTTTTGAATCCTCTGTCATTGCATCACCTTACCTGGAGATCCCCTACAAACATTAGAGGATTCCACTCTATCTCATCTGGCACCACATAATTGTGTAAATAATATTCACACAACTAATCTTGCTCCTTAGGTGTAGAAACATCAAAAGTATTAAGAAACTCAAAAAATATACTCATACCATCTGACTATTTACTAATTAACCTGCTAAACTAAAAAACATAGAAATATTTCTTGCAAAAACAATGTGTATGTTCTTGTTGGTGGTCTACATTTGATGATCTATGCATCTTTGTCTGCCACTTCCTCCAACCTAACTATTGAACTGCTTAATTACATGTCTTTCTTTTCCAATTCCTTTGCATACTCTTCAATCAAAATTTATTTTTCTTGCTTTCATTTTTCCTTTTCTAGTGAAAACTCATCAATCACTCTCCATAGTTGATGACCAAGTGACAAGGTGGTATGGTGAGTCGGAGTCCTGATGGAAGGAGGTTTTTGATCTGGTATTACCAGTTCTCCATCCCTTGTATTAGTTATGGCCAATTGTGGTAGTAAATCAAGCTTTTTGCTATGGCCATATGTTTGCAATCTCTCCTCCATTTCCTATATTTATGTTTCCCTCTCCTTTTTGTTTTGTTCATAGCTTTGTATTAACTCTTCCAAGTGTTATAATCTTGTCCAAGGCTTCTTGGAGCTCCTTCCTAACATCTCTTTCCTCTATATACATCTCCTATGTATCCACAAACTGCTCATTACCTCCCCCTTCATAGTCTTCACAAGTAAAATTTGTTGGCATATGGCTTCTAGTGTTGTCATTGATGGCAACCTAAGTCATTTTTCCGATCTACAAATCAGAATTTGTTCCTACCAGCAGGCAGAGTGAAAAATAGAGTATTACTGGCAGAGTGAATGAAGAACAAGGTATTCGGTTAGCATGTTGATTTGTATGCTTCATCGGATCATTATTTTGAGTTGTGGATCTCGGGGAAGGTTGTTCAACATCTATATTACCTTATTGCTAAGTTTTGTGATGTCACACTAATCAGTGTATGAGTTAGGAGATTCAATGAGATGACTTTCTGGTTATTTGTTCATAAAGGCCGACTTGATGTATTTGGCATGTCGCTGATGTATAAGGAGTAATTGTTTAATTAATTCAATGTTTGAGCATTTTTTTGGGTCCCAACATAACATTAGCCGACTGTGATGGGTGCGCATTAAATATAATTTATGATTTGAGCCAACCGTTGGAGAATTTTTCATGTTTTGTTGAAGCCAACTTAAATCGATTAAATATTGATAGCGAATATATATATGAGTTCAGATAATTCATTTTGGTGTGTGTGAAGAGTAGAGCAATTGTGTATGCGAATATTAGAAGGATAATTGAGTGATTTATGCACAATTTCACTTGTGCATTAAAGATCTTGTGATGCGAGTTAGAGCAGAGCAGAGTAGAAGTGCATAATCAGTCAGAAGGATAGAAGATCAACTACTGAGCTTCACCAAAACTAAACCCAGGAATTTGCAGATGCTATCTTCTTAGTTCAACCTTTTATTGTAACGCAAACATTTTGTTAGGTAGTCAGCCTTGTTGTAAGCAGTGAGCTCTAGGCAGTGTGTCTGAATGCATGTGCATTCCACTTTTATTCATACTTTTAACAAAGTATAATTATGGATTAATCTCCACCGTGGTTTTTCCCCTAACAGGGTTTCCACGTAAAAATCTTGGTGTTATGGTGTTTTGTTTGTTTCATTCATGTACTTGCATCTTGACTTTTGTTTAAGTGTTGTAAATGGTTCAAGATATGTAATGAAATTTAATTATTGTTGAACACTAATTCACCCCCCCTCTTAGTGTTCCTTGAGTCCAACAATTGGTATCAAAGTAGGTTCCTCTGCAGAATTTTAACAACTTGAGGTGGATCTTGGAATGCAATGGACTCTGGTGGTCTTCAACAGCAGCTTGTGGTGGCACTTGATGATCTTGATCAGTCTAAAGCAAAAGTTATGGAATTAAAAGGAAATCTTCAGGACACTAAAAAATTCATTCAATCTTTGAAGGATAAAATCAATTAGTCAAGAGAAAAGAGGAAGGAACTATGTGATCAACTAAAGTAGAAGGAAAGTAAATGCTTGGACGATGTTCATCTGAATCAGAAACTTAAAGAGTTAACTGAAGAATGTGAAAAGCTTGCTAGAAACAATGTTGCTCTAAAGCTTGAGATGGAATCTATGGCAATGAAGATGACTAAGGAGATTGAAGAGAGGAAAAAGAATGAGGAGAATCTAGCTCAGTCCTTAAAGGAAATATTTGAAGAATGCAACAGAATTAATTGTGGATTCATTCAGCTGGAGATTGAACTGCAACAATCTAGAAATAATGAACAAGAGCTTGAAAGATAGATAGTTATTCTCAGAGATGAGCTCAATACTGCAAATGAATACAAGGAGAAGTTTAGGATCAGTTTTGTTAAGCTTGATGAGATGACTAAAGGATAGAAGGATGCAAATGACAAGAGAGGTCTTGGATATGAGAAGGGAGAAAGCTTTGGATTTGAACATAAGGATTCTAAACAAAGAAATCAAATGAACAAAGGAAGAAGGTATCCGGTAAGACAACCCAATGTTCAAAATTTTAATGGTCACTGCTTTGCTTGTAATAAATTCGGTCATATGGCTTCTCAATGTAGAAGTAAAATAAATTCAAGCATTCCATCATTTCCCGGTCAGTGTTTTAGTTGCAAGAAGTTTGGTCATAAGTCAATTGAATGCAAAAGCATGTATGTCAGTGTAAGGAATGTTAAATGCTACACCTATGGAAGATTTGGGCATATTGCTAATCAATGTAGATCAAGAGGAAATCAATGGAATGAATGGTCCAGACAAAGAAATCATGTGCGTTACAATTGCAACAAATTTGGTCACATTGCAAGATTTTGCAGGAACAAAAATATGGATAAAAGAGGTCTGGTATACCAAGGCAGAATTTCACAGAAAGATGATAAAGGAAAAGGGAAAGTGATTGTGGAAGAAATAAGGGATCAGATGAAGAAAACATGCGTAAGGAAGAGTGAATCTGATGAAGGAAATAGGCCCGCACCAGAATCCGCTTCTGGTAGTTCCTCCGAAAATTGATCTCAGGCCATTGGCTTAGGGGGAGTTTTTCAAGAAAATCCTTGTCCCCCTGTTGATAGTTGGCACCGGAATGCAATAAGTTGTCAGGAGTTGTGCTAGTAGTTTTCAATTGTATCAGTGGTCATTTATGTAGAAATATGAGAAGTAGAAGGTCTGTAGATAAATTTTTCTTTTTATTGTCTGAGAAAATAGAGTACCCGAAACTCCTAGGGTAAAAAATCTAATGTCATGAAAAGGTTAGGTGCAAATCTATAAAAGGGTATTTGGAACCCTCATTTGTCACCTTGCATTGAAGCATAATAGAAGGAGAGCCTCTGCAGAAGAATTTCAAATGAGAAAAATTCAATTCGACGGCGAATTCATCAGGTATTTTTAGTTGGTTATAAATTTCTCACTTAATTTGGTGCTCGGTAGAAACTTGTTTGATACAGAAAATGAAGAAAATCAAAAAAATGGTAAATTTGGATGAATATAGTAGTGGAAAGATTAGGGTTGTGAGAAATATGTTGTCGACCGATGAATTGAAATGGCTTGAAGGCGTGAAACACAGAAGTTTGGATATTTGGAGTGAATTTCCTTATTTTGTCAACACTAAAGTTGTTAGGTTTATCTTGGACAAATTGAATGATGACATTCTGACCTTGGATAAACCCTATCACATTTTGAAAGAGGTAATCAATAATTTAACTAGATTATGCAATGTTGGGGATATTCTGAAAAAAGAAGTTGATTCTGAACAAGGAGGTCAAAACCCTAACTGGAGTAACTGGAGTTTAGAGGGCTTTGATAATTTCGACAATCAAAGACCCGATAACAAGGTACATTGCACATGGAATTTCATACAAAATCTATTTTCAGAAATAGGGAAGGCGCAACCTCGGCAGGCACAGTTTATATCTCTCATAAAATGATTATGGAGGATGAAGATTTTGATCTGTGCGGATTGCTAAAAGATTAGTTGATGGAAAATGTGCAACTTACCAAGGAGGCAGATTACCCCTTCAGGTTTGGTACCTTGGTCATATGTCTTATGATGTATTTTTCTGAATTGCTTGCCACAGATCGATAATGTTGTATGGAAAGAGAATGAACCGATTGTAAACAAATTTTTTAACACTCTAATACTTTGGCAAATTGTGAGCAAGAGTATGCAAATTTATTTAAAGAATTGCTAGGGAAGTTTGGAGAAATTAGCATTTCTATTCCTGTAAGAGCACTTGAAGTTGGATCTTTTTCCAATGAGATGGAGAGGAAGAAGAAAAGAGAACAAGAGATTGTTGATTACCCTCCTCTGGAACACAAAACTCCAAAAATTGAAGGAAAAGGTAAAGATCTAGTAATTGTGGACATACCAGATGAGGAATCTAATGAGTACACTCCAAGGGAAGAACCGGAATCAGTTGAACTGGATGTGGCTATGGTAGAAGGAAGTGAAGAAGAAGATTTTTTTATCCAAAACAAGGATATTGCGGCTTGTTCAGGAGAACGATGGGACGCAAAAAATTGCAGACTTATGGTCTAAGAGACCCTCATTTGAGTAGGACCTGATCAAGAACACATTGAGTACTTATTTTGTGCACAATAATATTGGTTTGGAGAGTTTGCAAAATGTGTTTCCTAAAGAGATTATCAAATGCATTAAGGAGGCTATGGTGTCTCAATCCCTGGATAGAAAAGAAGGTGAAATAATTCTACATCTGAAGGAGCAGTTCAGGCTATCTCTTATCAAATTGAAAAGGAAAATGAATGTGTTGAGGCAATGCATAAATACAACAAATAACATCTACAACTATTGTCTTTGTTGGCCTCATGCAGTTGGGAAATACAAAGATAAATTAGAGCAGATTGAATCTGCGTTGAATAAAATTGGTCAGGATTATAACATGTTTCAGGATCGGGATGGTGCAGTCAAGAAAAGGATTCAAGAAATGCAGTCTGAGCATACAAAAGTTTTGTTCACCAAAAACAACCTTGTGGATGCCTTTTGGAAGGTGAAGGATTTAACCGAATGCAGATTGGAGTAGTTGATTGAGGTTCTGCGGAAAGGAGAGAAATTAGAAGAGGCAACTACAATTCCAGAATCTCTCATCTAGATTATCAACAGGACATTTGAGAACAACAGCTTTATCATAATCATTGAGATTGCAGTGTAAGCATGGAAGAAGTTTCTTCCAGAAATGAAAGATAAGTACAAGATAATTTTCTGACTCAAGTAGCAATTCTATTTCAAAATTTTGATCCAATTTTTGTATTTAGCAAAGGGGGGGGGAATATGTTGTCATTGATGCCAAAGGGGGAGGAGATCAATGAAAAATGCTTTATCATTCTAAGGGGGAGTTTGAGTTGTGCTCTAAAGTTATGTTTTGAAATTTTGAATTCTGACACTTAGTCATTTTTCACGAAGTGTTGCCATCAATGTCAAAGGGGGAGATTGTTGGAATATGACTTCTAGTGTTGTCATTGATGGCAACCTAAGTCAGTTTTATGATCTGCAGATTAGAATTTGTTCCTACCGGCAGGCAGAGTGAAAAATAGAGTATTACTGGTAGAGTGAATGAAGAACAAGGTATCCGGTTAGTATATTGATCAGTATGCTTCACTGGATCATCATTTTGAGTTGTGGATCTCGGGGAAGGTTTTTCAACATCTATATTACCTTATTGATAAGTTTTGTGATGTCGCACTAATCAGTGTATGAGTTAGGAGACCCAACATGATGACTTTTTGGTTATTTGTTCATAAAGGCTGACTTGATGTATTTGGCATGTCACAGATGTATAAGGAGTAATTGTTTAATTAATTTAGTGTTCAAGAATTTTGTTTTGGGTCCCAACATAACATTAGCTGACCTTGATGGGTGCGCATTAAATATAATTTATGATTTGAGCCAACCGTTGGAGAATTTTTCATGTTTTGTTGAAGCTGACTTAAATAAATTAAATCTTGATAGAAGATATATATATGAGTTCTGATAATTCATTTTGGTGTGTGTGAAGATCAGAGTAGTTGTGTATGTGAATATCAGAAGGGTGATTGAGTGATTTATGCATAGTTTCACTTGTGCATTAAAGATCTTGTGATGCATGTTAGAGCAGAGTAGAGCAGAAGTGCAAAATCAGTCAGAAGGACAAAAGATCGACTACTGAGCTTCACCGGAACTGAACCCAAGCATTTGCAGATGCTATCTTCTCAGTTCAACCTTTTATTGTAATCCAAACATTTTTTTAGGTAGTGAGCCTTGTTGTAAGCAGTGAGCTTTTTTAGCAGTGAGCTCTAGGCAGTGTGCCTGAATGCATGTGCATTCCACTTTTATTCATACTTTTAACAGAGTATAAATTGTGGATTAATCTCCACCGTGTTTTTTCCCCTAACAGGGTTTCCACGTAAAAATATTGGTGTTATGGTGTTTTGTTTGTTTCATTCATGTACTTTCATCTTTACTTTTGTTTAAGTGTTGTAAATGGTTCAAGATATGGAATGAAATTTAATTATTGTTGAACACTTATTCACCCCCCTCTCAGCGTTCCTTGAGTCCAACAAAACTATCTAGGGTTTCCTTTTATGTTTTCTTAGCAGTAAACACATCTTCTAATTTTGAATCAGAATTTTTTAGCACATATCTCTTCCTTTTCACGAGTATATTTACATTACTAGGGATATCTCCCTTTCCTTCAGAGTCTATCTCTAATAATGTGACATCTTACTCCTGTTGTTCTTTTCCCCTCTCCTCTTCTTCAAACTTCTCTATATTTCCCATCATGACACCCTATCTCTTTAATCTTCCTGAACATCTAGGTGTAGGTGTCTCTTTCTCAACTTTCTTCTTCTCCTTTTGAACACCCTTCTTCTTTGGAACATCCTCTTTCTTATTTTGAGTATCCTTCTTCTTCTCTTTTGTTTTAGAGGGTGTGGAGGATGTGGATGCACTGCTTCTTCTGCTCTTGGTCCTTTGTGATTTTGAAGAAGACATAATTTCCTCAATTACAGGTGACCTAGACTCTGGTTCAATAGGTTCCTCATGCTCACCTTAGCTATGGGTAGGTGAAGTCGTAGGTGAGACATGAGGGCTTTCTCTTACAGGTTCATTTTGGGGTTCTACATTCTCAGGTACCACAGGTGCATCTAGCAAATTGTTAATATCTTTGCATTCCTTAAAATTTTCCCAATTTACTTGTGGGTATTGAATCCTTACACTTCTTTTTACCATTAAAGTAATCAAATAGTGGTGTGAAAGTTAAGTGTCACTTTTTTTTCTTTGGTATTCCGATGCCATCCTTTTCAACAAATTATAAAGAAAGTTTGGCACATTTACCAACTTATTGTGCTGAAGGTGATTGAGTAATTTAAAATGCACTGTATATAATAGATTTTTCCTACCATCACAGGTGAGATATCTAACAATGTAGGAAGCGCAATTAGCCCATAACCAAGGAAGAGAGAGTCTCTTCGTACCTTGTGAAGATGAGTCCAAATCCTCTCCTTGTTCACAAAATTCCTCTCTAGCTGCAACTACATCTGCATGTGCTAGAAACTTTGCCCCAGTTCTAGGTAACCCAATAACTTGTGCTATGGAGACTTCAAATGCATCCACTGATAGTCCCTTCACCATTGCTTCATCATGATCAAGTGTTGTTGCAAACTTTCTTGTCATATCATCGCTGAATCCTATTAATTTTAGGAAATAATCAAGCCAACCAACCTTGGTAAAAATGGGTAAAACCATTGCATCTTCCTGAATTTTCTTGAGTCGACAACTCCCTTCTAATCACATCGCCTCCCATTATGAATTACTCTTCTCTTCTCAATGTATTCAATTCAATTTTGAAAATTTTAGCTCAATTCACTCCACCACCTTCAAAACCCTTCTCCTTCTTGCTATTTCTCATATATTTCACTATCATTCCATAACTCCAACTCCCGTTTTAGTATCAACTTAGCTTGAGCTCACAAATAGGTCCTCAATTTGACTATGGTTGAACTTAGCTCAAATTCTCAAGGTTTGGAATTGGCAATTGGAAGAATAAGCAGAAATCAAATGTAATTTTAGCATGTCATATCTATTTGATTTGGGTGGCAGATTTCAAAAAAACTAATTGAGTTGTACAGTTGTACCCTCCCCCCAACTTAATGGTTGAAGTGACTACACTTCAACTTGGGAGTAGGAAATGGTATAATTAAAAAGGATGGAAATTTATGATATGAACATTTCGCATGCATGAGTTAATATAAAAGACATTATGAAAGCTTTTAAGAAATATATATTAATTATGATAGCGTACCTTGCATATTTGGTAGAAAAGACTAACTAATTTGGCCCGTGTAAACTATAAGCATGCAACCAAAATATGATATGATGTGACCTCAAATAACTACAAATGAATAGATTGTGAGGTGGTAGATGTAAGATGATGAGATGGATGTGACATTTGAAGCGTTCAAAAGTGGAATGAGCAACATGAAATAAAATATTTGTGTTGAGGTAATTATTATGAAAAGATGGATATGTAGGTGAATATTGTGAAGTGAAGGCACGTGTACTACAATGAATGTGGTGCAAAGAAATTTAAAATTTTTGTTTTTCTTTGTCAGTCAATGCTACAGGTACTTTTAGCAATATGACCCATTCTAAATATTGTAGGTATTATGCTACAAGTCCCCAGGACATCAAGACCCTTGTTGAATGTGGAATAAAAACATATCCCTCTGGAGAAAATATAAACATCATTATAACTGTGTTGTGTGTGCTTGTGAGGTAAACTAAGAAATTAATCCCGAGTGATCTCAGGGATTGAGCTGTGTAGCTCAATCACTGGGTCACTTGAAGTGCCTGGTATATCATGTGTTGTTGAAATATCACTCTATGTATCTAAATCGATATTTGTATCACTGTGTGCACCATACTTCTAAAATAGGGAGAAAATGAAATCATCCTTCTATAATGGTTTTTTATATAGCTTCAATCTGTGGCCATGAGAAAATCTAACTACATCTATGGTATGCAGCTTGACTGCTCCATTAGGATAGACTTGACTAATTTCATAGGGTCCCAGCCATCTGGACTAGAGTTTTCCCTTGAATTATTTGTACCTTGAATCATATAACAATGCCCAGTCCCCAACATTAAACTCCTTTATTTTGATATACTGATCATTCAATTTCATTTGTTGTTGTTGTGCTACCTCAGTGTGATGGATTGCCTCCATTTTGATCTCATCCAAACCATTCAAATTATGCAACCTTTCTTTTTGAGCTTCTGTTAGATCCATTTCCAGTTCTACTATTGTCCTTAATTTTTTATATTCAAACTCAATTGGAAGGACTATTCTTTTACCATACACTAGCTCATAGGGTGTAAAACCAGTTGTTGTTTTCTAGGTTGTTCTATATGTCCATACTGCTCTAGGTAACCTCGCAACCCAATCTTTCCTATGTAGCTGCATTGTTTTGGTGAGAATACTTTTAATTTATCTATTAGTAACCTCCACTTGACCATTAGCCTAAGGGTGGTAAAGTGTGGACTTCTTGTGCCTAATTTGGTATCCTTCAACCAGTCTGGTGATCAGGTCAGAAGTAAACTGTGGACCCTGATTAGTGACTATTTCTCTAGGTACTCCATACCTAGTGAATATATCCTCATACAAAAATTTAGCCACATTGTCATCTCTGGAAAATTATAATGCCTTTACTTCTATCCACTTAGTCAAGTAATCAATGCAAACAAGAATGTATTCCTTGTTGTTGGAAGTAGGTGAGATTGGTCCAATAAAGTCTAGACCCCATTTGTCAAAAGGAGCTAATGCCAACTAAGGTTGCAATAGAATTTCATCACTCCTTGTAGGTTTACCCATCCTTTGGCACCTATCACAGCTCCTTGTATATTTAACAAATCCTTGTGCAAAGTTGGCCAATAATAACTAGTTGTGAGGATCTTAAATGTTGTTCTTTTTGCTACAAAATGACCTCCATATGGCTCATCATGGCAAGCCTTCATAATATCAAATATTTCATCTTCCCTTATGCATCTTCTCATAATGTTGTCAGGGCTAGTGTAAAACAAATAACCTAATATCCAAGAGTATGGAAAACATTTATGTACCAGTTGTCTCTTTTCTTTGGGAGAAAAGTGTGGTGGAATCTATCCTGTTACTAAATAATTGGCAATATTAGCATACCATGGAATATGCACATTTAGAGAAAATAAGTGTTCATCTGGAAATGAATCATCCACCACTCCTTTAGTTGATTGTGTTGGCAATCTTGATAGAAAATTTTCCACTACATTAGCTTTACCAAGTTTGTCCACTATGGTAATATCAAACTCTTGTAGGAGTAGCCATCTGACCAATTTGCCTCCTACTATAGATTTTCTCATAAGGTACCTAATAGCAATGTGATCTATATGAATAAAAACTAAATAACCAATAATGTAATGCCTAAATTTATTGATAGCATACGCTACTACCAAAATCTCCTTTTCTGTAATAGTATAGTCCAACTCCGCTCCTTGAAGATTCTTACTGATGTAGTATATTGCATTTTCTTTGTTACCCTCTTTCTAACCCAAAACTGCTCCAATGGAAAAATCTGAAGCATCTGTATGTATATGGAAATGTAAGGTCCAATTAGAGCCCCTTAGAATAGGTGCTTGAATCAAGGATTTCTTCAGTTCTTCAAATTAGTGTTGGCACTCTGATGTCCACTAAAATTCAATATCCTTACTCAACAAAAAAACAATGGTGCAACAATCTTACTGAAGTTTTTAATAAACCTCCTGTAGTAACCTACATGGTCGAGGAAACTTTTGATATCTCTTTGCTTTTGTGGGATAGGTAATGTAGAAATAATTTATATTTTATGTGGATCAACTTGTCATCATCATAAAACACTTTTCATTGCTAAGTGACAGGTTGTGTTCTTTACATATTTGCAATACCTTTTCTAGATTATTGAAGTCTCTCCATATGTGGTGAAATCATCCATGTATATCTCCATATAGTCATGAGCGTAATCAGAAAAGATGTTGAGCATTTCCCTTTGAAAGGTTCATAGAGCATTGCATAAACCAAATGGTAGAACATAATAGGAATAAGTACCCCAAGGACATGTGAATGCAGTTTTGTCCTAATTTTTTGGAGCAATTTTTATCTGATTGTAGCCACTTAAAAAATCCAAGAATGAAAAATACTTTTTCCTAGCTAAGGAATCAAGTACTTGATCTATGAAAGGCAATGGAAAGTGGTATTTCCTAGTGGTTGTATTTAGTTCCATGTAATCTACAAAAACTCTCCATTTTCCACCTTTCTTAGGAACAATTACCAAAGGTGAGACCCATTCACTATCAGATATAGGATAGATAAAACCTACATCAAGAAGCTTTTGAAGTTCAGCTTTGACTTTGTATCTCAAAGCAGGGTTCATATGTCTCTGAGGCTGTCTAATGGGTCTATATCCAGCATCGATATAAATCCTATGCATACATAAGTCAGGGTCTATGCCTTTCATATCATGGTAATCCCATGCATATACTATTGAGTGTGCCTACAACACTGTGTGCAGGGAATTCTGTTGTTCTTTAGTTAAGGAATTGTTTATGTTCAACATTTTTCCTAGCATGACCTCTAATTCCTTGGATGATTTTTGTAGAGATGAGAGGTCAAGGCTTGGAATGATAGGTACACATTGTTGTGGCAGTAATAAATGAAAGATTTGCGATGCTTTTTCATAGGAATTGGTGGGTATAATACTTTGCAAGGGGTCTTGTAGGCATGCGATACAATCCTGTTGTTGCGGGCTTCTGCCATAGTCATTCTAGATTATGTGAGCAATAATCTCATCTTCATCCTGATCATCTAATAAAGGGTTGTGTTCTATGGTCATCAATGTCTGTAGAGAATAGTTATCTTCCTCATCCAGAGTAGGCCAGATAGTTTGCTCAAGATCAACATAAGGTTGGGTTGGAGGATAGAGGACCAATTTCTTGGTCATTGTCCCATTGGATAAATTATCATATTGCCAGACCAACAACCTATGAATGCATCAACTGTAGCTAACCATGGTTTGCCTAGGATGAGTGGGTATCCTGCAAGATTAACCTTTGGTTGTAAAACTATGATATTAGTAGGATATTCCCAAGAATCTAATGCAATAACTAAATCTTCAATGATTCTATCAGGCTTAACTGTTGACCTATCATCCAATTGTAAAACAATTTGTGTAGGTCTAAGGTTGGCTAATTGAAGTAACTATATTGTTTCTTTAGTCATAAAATTGATCACTGCCCCCAATTCTATCAAAATGTTCTTAATAAGGGTCCCATTAATCATAACGTACACTACTAGAATACTAGGGTTTGTGTACTTAGGGACAGTTATGTTCCCTAACATAATATCTGCAAGGTTTCCAAGGACATGGATTGTCTGAGGATCCTTCTTTTTCCTTCTTGGTTTCTTAAGACACAGGTCCCTGACAGTTTTAGTATAAACAGGGATGTCTTTGATAGCTTGGATGAGTGGAATATTGATGTTCACATCTTTTAATTGACCTGAGAGGTCTGTCTCATCCTGTGTGTGATGCTTTTGAATAGCTAAGCATTCAGGAAAAGGAGGCTTCAAACTTGGGGTGGTTTGGTATACCTGATTTGATATTGGTTCCAAAGGTGTTTTGTGTGAAGCTTCAACTGCAAGTGTTTCATCCTCTATTTCAGTAATTTGGGGAGATGAAGTTCTAGCAAGTTGTTTTCCTGATCTGAGGTGGACATCACTCACCTCTACCCCATAAGTGGGGTATTGCATAGCTTCATTAGTATAAGCCTGCTGAACAGGCTTATTGTTAGGGTTAGGTGTAGGTTGGAAAGGTATTTGCGGTGGCTTGGGTGGCTGGGATGTAGGATTTGATGAAGGCATAATAACTTCTTCTTGTTGTTGTTGTTGAGGTGGAAGCATGGGTTGCTAATAGTTCATGTTTTGTTGTTGCCACTATTGACCTTTTTGCCATTGAGGTTGCCACTGATTCTGCTGTGTTGGCCATTGGGGGTTATAATTGGAACCTTGGAAATTTTGTTGTGTCGAAGGAATTGGCTACTGCTAGTTCCAAATTTTCTAGGGTTGTGACCATTGTTGAGGATTTTACCATGGATTTTAGGTTGCTAGCCAGGGTTGAGAATTCCAAGCAAAAAGGTTTTAATTTCCAATGGGAAAGGATGAATTGAAGCTAAGAGGGTCTTGTGGCATACCTTATATTTGTTTCCATGGCCTTCTCTAAGCTATGTAAAAGAGTTGTCCATCTTCTCCTTCAAGAGGCTAGAAATCAGGTTTTTCAACTTTATCTTGTTGGATACTAGCCACCCTTTTACATTTACAGTTTGCTTTCCTTTACTTGTAGCTTGGACAATATTCAGTGAGCATAGCCTTAGCCTCCTCCTACTTATTTTTGATGTGGAGAGTATCCAACTGAGGTGCTAAGTGACTGATAATGTGCTCCTTCATGTTGGACAATAGGTTGCTCAATTCTATCTTTGAAACCCTTGTAGATGATTTTCCAATAGTGGATGTCCTATCTCCTTTTGGTCTTTTAGTGAAGGTCCTAAATAATTCCTACAGACCTTACAAATTTCTTGAAATGGCATCTGAGAGATATATCCTTGTCCAATGAGGTTGAGGGAATCCATACAGTCATCACTGACTCCCCTAAAAAAATACTAACTTGAGGGACTCTTCAGACAACTTGTTCTGTGAGTTTTTTTTCAAAGCAAACTAAAATCTCTCCACATAGTCTTCTAGTGGTTCATCCTCCTCCTATCAGGTCCCCTACAATAGTCTTGGTACTTCTCCAAGAACAATTTCTTCATGGTGTCCCAATCAAGAAAAACAACATGACCTAATCCCATGAACCCTCTTAGGGATGCATCCTTTAGAGTGGCAGGGAAGAGTTTGAGCATATGAGCATCAAAATTATAGTCATAACTTCTACACAAGACATCAAATTCAAACAAAAATGTATCTAGGTCCTCGATCATTAACCCATAAAAGACTGGTAAGGCTGAAGGAGGGATGTTCTTCAACACTGTAGCCCTTTCCTGGTTAGTGATTGGGAACTCAAATGTTGCATGTTTAGGATCATCATCCATTACATCACCCATGGTGCAATATGTTCCCTTTGTATGTGTACTAGATGTTGGTGAGAAGGAAGTTTCTTCTTTAGTGTACCTTCACTCTGAGTATTGGATTCACCAATTTCTGCTATGGCTTCTTAGTGTGAAGAGGGAAAGAATCTGCCCAAAGAATCTCTCTGCCTCCGTATACATGAAATATGGCTTTGTATAGCAGCGGTTCTACACAATGTTAGTGTATCTTCTGATGTTGGAAAAGATTAAATCTAACAATCCTAATATTGAAAACAAAATGTAAACTATGAAAGGTTTAGAAAACAAGTCTATGAAGATAGCACCATCCCCGACAACAATGCCAAAAATGTAGAGTCTAAACTAATGTGTTATAAACTTGGTAGAACCTATACAATTTAGAGGTTTATCTGACAGAACAATTCACTCAACATTGCAAAGACTACATTAAAATGTCAACCCAAGGTTTGTAAACTTATGATGGTGCTACATTGTATGTGCCTTCAAAGACCTACAACTATCTAAGTTTATCCTATTTAAGTTATTCTACTTACTAAAAAATATAGAATTGCATAACAGTGAAAGATATAAACCATAACTAATGTCTATGGGTACCTACAACTTAAACTGTAACTGAACTACTGCTAATAAGATATCATTGAATCAACTCAAAATTGATCAAAACTAACAGCTCAACTCATTCTAACCTCTATAGTACTACTGGTTAACCGTTATGTGCATGTTCATGAACATTAATTACCAATAAACAAAGCATTAGATTCTAGTTTAACTTGCATGTAGTTCATGAAGTAATGATAAACAAAAAACAACTATTTAAACAAAGATAAACAACTAGAAAATGAAGTGAAGAACAGTTACCTTGAGTGGCCTGCTCAAGTGGTTGTTCTCACTTAACTGAAACCAAATCTAACTAACATATTCTATGGATCCATGTGAAATTGACTTCATTCATTGCATATCATGAAAGATTACATGAGATCTTTTTCATAGATTGTATTCAATGAAAATCATTTTGAATATCCATCATGTCTTGAAACTGAAAATAACTGATAATGAAAGACTGAAAAACCAACTAATTGATCTAAGGATTCAACCCACGACTATATACAAGCACGTGGGAATATTATTCTAAACAAAAAATAACCACAATCATTAACTTCCACTCCTAAATATCAAAGCTTATAGTTAAGATTGAATTGTTCAAACTATAACTAAAAAGAAAGAAGAATCCTAGTAGAACTAAAACTCTGTAAAATAGGATTGCATGTAAAATACAAAAACATTGATTAGAATCCTATTAGTAAAAGATTCATTCTCTTCTAGCGCCTATTATATTGTTATAATGATGCACATTCAATCTCCACCAGGTGTCTTCAAACAATAATTACTGCATTTAGCTTAATCTGGAACTCCCCTATTTTGTCGTCCCAGTCTTCCTTTTGTTGTGAGTGCTTTCAATTGCTACGTGCTACAGTTCCTCCTTAGCTACAACAAGGTTAATTCACAAAGCATGTGCACAAGACTAACTATCATAATTAAAATATAGAATTCCATCCACATTTCATGCATTCTATCATATAAACCATGAAATATTATTATTGTGTCATAGCCATATTTCCATCATTATAATTTAGGTCCAAGTCTACATAATAAGTATGAACAGATAACATAATATAGGAGTGTTATTTGGAAGGTATATCTAAAAGTGTCTAAAAGTATGCATGAAAGTAACAAAAAAATCTAATATCTAGACCCATCAAACACTCAGCGACAACTTTTGGTGACTAGTACACATCAACTTACCCTTCTCAAATCTGTCAGAAGTCTATTGTTTTTTATTGTTTTATGCTTTAAATTGATGATCCAAGTTTCACATTTCATAATTGAGTTCATTTACTATTTTTTAGTTTTTCTCCCCAAAGTGTTGTTCAGGTAGATTTTACCCCGTCTTGTCATAAGGAAAACAACAAGATCTCCATTAAGGTTGACTCTCCTAAGGGTTGAAATTCAATCTTACCTTTGGGGATCTCTTTTTCCTAATGAAAGTAGAAATATAGGGGCATCACATGTTCAATCACCTCATTTTCAAACCTCCCCTATTTTTCTTCATTTTAATAGATTAATATGGAAAGTAAGAATAATAACAATATCTAGCATAAAAGTGGGAGGTGTGTGAAAGGCATTCCAAACTAGGGAGTAAAACCAAGTGGAGGATAAGAAGAGTAAGTGGCTTGGGTACAATGAGGAGAGAAATATTCACCATTCAAAAAACTAGAAGAGGTAGCCTCATCACCAATTCCTTTAAGCACTTCTAAACCAAATGTATTTTTAATCAACAAATCACAAAGTGCCTCAACCAAATGTGTAGGACTATCCATACTACCCAAACTAGCAATTCCATGAACAAAAATATGTTGTTCTTTATGCCCCTTGTCATCAAAACTATCAAGTTCAATTTGAATGGTAATAATAAAAATAGTAGTACGTATTGTAACCAAGAGAAAACTAATATTTAACATTTATTGTTATGGACTAAAGATTTACATTGGGTAATATAATATGGAAAAATATTTAATTTGGGGGAAAATTTCCACTAATAAGGGTTGTGCAAAAGTAATATAAATATGAAGGTCTTGTAACTATATAAGAATGCCTCAAATACACTCTTAAGTAAGCCTTTTATTGTAATTTCTAATTTCCCCCAATATTCATCCTATGGTTGAGTAGAGCATCAAGTGACTAGTAGCATTGAGAGGATTCAATTGATCCTTGCCTTTTGACCAAGAGAAGCTATATTTTTGTAGTCAACATATTATAATGTAAATAAAATAAATTTGGGTGTTGTTTTCATGTTCATGTGTTATGCTTTATAGGCTACATATTGTGTGGTTTTTCATCCATGGTATGACCTATGATTAGGTTATCAATTCACATGCTCCTTATGTAGAATGGCTCTCCGAGGTTGTTGATATTAGTAAGTCAATTTGTAAGTTAATCAATACCTAATGCTATGTATCTAGACACAATTTATGATTATGAATATGTTATGGCCTATTTTATATGAAGGCTTGTGGTCTATGCATTAGTTTATTATAATACCATGTTATGTTATATTTAGAGTAACTAGATTTGTGAGGAGGTCAAGTCTTGGGTTAATTAGGATTTCTTTGTTTTAGTATAATAAGTGGAAAGAACTCTAAACAATATATCTTTTTTTATCATTTTCAACTTCTAATGTAAGAGAGGTCCACCATTGTAGGGGAAATCTTGTGTTATATATGATTTTGAAGGTGTAATCCACCTTTAATCAAAAAAGTTCCCCCATTTGTTTTATTCCTATATTTATTTTCCATAATTTATTTTTTTCCTTTTAGTTCAGTAACATTGTAAGTACTATCAGAGCTTAAATCATTTTTTAATATTGCTACCAAAATACTAAGGGTGTTTATTAAATAAATAATCCAAAGTATGTGACTATGGATGATTTGAAATAACTATTCATACTTTTTTGAGCTTAAGATTGGATTGAAGTATTTGGGAAAGTATTCAATTGATCCATGTGAAAACTATTCAAATTATATAAGTATTATGATTGAATAAAATATGGTGGGTATAGATACTTAGGGAATCTATTATGATAAATTAAATATTGAAGCTAAGGAGGAAATAGAGTAAATATGCCATCATCCCTCATTTAAATTGTAAATGAAGGTTCCAACATATGACTTTGGGGCATAGTCAAGGTTCATGCATGGTTGATAAAACTTAGATTGGATTTTTAGTGTAAAATATCCAAACCTAAATGGATAAATTGAATATGGATCTACGACATTTGGATAGGGTCCCTCATACATGGGGATAAAGATGGTTTTTTCAAACCATAGGAAGGACTTGGAGATTTCATAAATGCATTAATAAAAGAGTATATCATAATTGGGACAAGCCATATGATATTAAAATCATAAATTTATTTCAAAAGGATATGTTAGTTAATAATATAAAAATAATTGGAGTCTAAAGTTGATCTCTCCCCAAATATAGTGTAAAAGATCTATATTTCCAACCTATGGCCAAAAGTTCAAATAGAGGTACGGATGTTTAAACCTAAATTTCTTCTATATAGAAGATAAAAAATGATTCATTATAAATAAAATGGTAGGAGTTACTCCCCGGAAATATTTTACTTCTAATGAGAAGCCCAAAGGATGAGGGAGAATTTGAGTCTTTGTTGTTAAAAAGCCCTACCCATTAGTATTTTCCTACATCCACTATTATAAAACCTTGTTGTAAGTGTTTGAAAACATGCAATAAATGACATGCACGTGTAATAAAAAACAATGTAGTAGAGGTAATGTGTTTTAAAGAGTAGATGGACACAATGCATAAATGGAGGAAAACCAATCAATAATATCCATAGTAAGACCATAAAGGTAACATTCTCAATATATGGGGCCATTTCTAGATTCAAATAAGGAGTTCTTCTTAAGGGAGAGCAAGGATGTGGCTAATATCTTGGCATAACTCATCAAACCATACATGATAAATGATATAAAAAATATATAAGTCTAATATAAAATCACAAATTTAGAAAGCAATAAAATATGTAAATAAATCAACAAATTAAATTCTAGATGCTAGAATAAAGATGAGAAGGGGGTGATGACAACACAACAACACAATGAAGAACAAAACAATAAAAAGGCATATTGATGAAACATAAGGAAAGGGTAATATAAACCCTATTGGGGTCTAAAAAGTAAGACATGATGTAATTAGATAAGGTAGACCTAAAACCTTAATGAAGAAGGAATATACTCTAAGGATAAAATCCTAGGTCATGTATTTTAGACACACAAGACAACTGAGAGGGGGGGTGAATTAATTGTATATTAAAACCTTCAAGCCCTTATTAACTTTCAAACCCTTATTAAGCATCCACATGAATATAAACAAATGAAACATCAACATATCAACAACCATACATGATAGAACACTACATTTTGCATGGAAAACCCTAATCAAGGAAAAACCACGGTGAGGATTAACTCACATATATATTGTTATGTGACTTTTTCCCTAAGAGAAAATAAATCTATTAAATAACCCTTTAGAATTAAAAAGGGGGAGAAAAATAAAGGATATTATAATCCTTTGGTAAAAAGAGAGATTAAAGAATATGCATAAACATTCTTTAAAAGGGGAAGCCTAATTATTTATTTAAATAATTGTTAAAAAGGAAACCTTTGTGAAAGGGTGTGATGATTTGGAAACCACCCCTTAAAAGATATATATAAATCATTCATGTGAAACTTGGAAATGACAGATAGGAAAACAAAGGAAAAACAAGTACAACACATTGTGGGAATAGGGTTCCAGGTTAGCAGGCTGTGAGTAGGACGGAGAAGGGGCACTCCTATAGTGGGTGTCCAACCTGGGGTACAAGTGCGTGCACTCAGGATGGTCCTGGCCAGGGCATGGTTTTGTGGCACGAGTGTTGAGCATTGTTCCGGTGGAACGAGCACTCGTGTAGAGTGGCAAAGTCCGCTTTCCTCCCAGACTGCTCACAGACGGAAGAGGCTGAACCAAGGACCATTCCAGCAATAGTTGGGGGTTTCTTCTGCACATTTCAAAGATAAGTATTAATGTTGATAAATTATCTGAGCAATAGAATTGTTTCAAATCTTTGAGTTTATTGAATTAATAATTTATTGCATTTAATTTCAAAGTCTTTACTCAAACTTTAAATATTATATTAAAATTTGTGCATAAAAAGTTTTGGAATTAATTTGTGGAAACAATTTAAATCATTGCATTTTTAAATTTGGAAATTAGTTTCGTTTCATATATGAATGTCAACACCAATTACAAAAGTCTTATTTCCCATAGGAATCACTATCCAAAAGAAAGAAAGGCTCATTTCCTGGATAGAAAGAGAATAGTAATAGACTACTACAAGGAGGTTCACTATCTCAAAGAAACAAGAGAATCCACCACAACAAATCTTCACCATCCGCATCCTTCGGCTCACTGCCTCTAGCAACTTCAGGCACACTGAAATGTAGACACCTTCTACTCACTGCTTTTAGTAGTCATAGGCGTTCATGCTCACACTCAAATCTCAACAGTTGATTACATATACATCATTTTGCACCACACAACACATCACTCACTTCTCCAACAATTGACCTTGCATATATACCTTTCTCAACCTCAAACAATCTTCTCCAAGTTGGCCTCAATAAAATGTATGCACCTCAAATGTGCAACTACAAAATAGTTCAACACCAAACACTCCCACGGTGGAAAGAAGTGAAGGCAGACCACACCAAGGGTTAACCAAGACCTAAATAAACGTTGAAAAGCTACGTCAGGCTTCCACAATCCACGAAGCACATCTGCAAATAGCGCTAACATGCCAAGTTAGCCAAATTGGAATTAATGCTAACAAGCAACTACATTCACACTTCACCAAGTTTGAAAAAAACTTGTGGACCACTTAGAAACATTACACAACATCCAAGAATATTCCAACATCACAAAATATTCACACACTGGTGCGACCACCTACAACTGAGAATACTATCATCCTGTGTAGCTAGCAAATTGCCACTGAGACCCAACACATGAACCAAGCTTGTGGAATAGCTAAAAACCAAACCATCCAAGGGAAGATAGATGAAGGCAATACTAGCACATTCCCATATCTGCAAGACAAGAAACTTCAACGCGGATAAATGTAGAGCAATTCCATTTCTCCCAGATGACATTCACAGTCCAACACATTGGCAAACACATTTTCTACTACTGCACAATCCAAAACCTAAAACTCTGGATAACACCTCTAAGCACTTATGAACATCACATCCAAACTGCACAAGCACATCTTCAAACATGAAGAAATGCAAAGCACAATACAGAACACACCCCTGTCACCTTGTATACTCTTTATGGAAATTTTCTCAAAAGAACTTGGAAACCAAGTGATCATGTTGCATCTGCAACACCTGCTTAACACCACAAACATATTCTCATCATATCCACACTAGATGTTGACATAGGTTGACATTAATGACAACACTAAAGACAACATAGTGCAACAATCTCCACCTTTGTCATTGATGGCAACACCTGCTGAAAAATAATCAACAATAAAAAGTAACTTTGATCTCCAACTCTCAAGTAGCTCTCCTCCTTACTTTAGCTCTCCACTTCTCTCTCTCCACTACTCTCTCTCCCTTTCTCTTGAGTTTTTCATACATCACTCGCTCCCCCTTTGACATCAATGGCAAAGGACAACACCTGCACACTTCACTTCTCTCTCTATAACATATTCTCCCCTTGATTGCACCAACCAAAGACACCACTACCTACTCCCCCTAAGAGGTAGCCTTCATCAGTCCAGGACAAACAATACATCTTGAATTGCTCACCTAGAAAGATGCACCAACTTATGCATCTATTTGAAAGGAAGGGAAATAACCCCTAGCTTGTTTCTGAGATACTCAAATGTATCTTTTGGAAGAGCCTTTGTGAAAATTTCTGCTATTTGAACCTTTATAGGCACATTGATGCAGGGGCATCAAAAAAGTTTGTTTGCAATTTTGGTTTCAATTTTGATTTTTGGTTTGTTCGGAGTTGTTGTTTTATTGGGCCCAAATTATTTCCCTTTATTGTGTTTCAGATAGGTGTCACTTTGTGGTAGGAAAACAAGATCCCAACAATGTGGTTCTCCTAAATCAATTAAGTGAAGAAGACACAATTAAAAAGATAGTTAGAATGGTGAGAGAATGGGGAATCACTCTTTTGTGTGAAAGTTTTCTACACAAAAGAGGAGGATAGTTAGGGAAAACCAATCCAAGAGAGGGCCAAGAAACGGATTTAGAAATGGGAGGCATCGATTCATGGTAGAATTGTTTTGGCTATATAAGGAGGCCAATTGGTTAATGAGAAAATGATAAATAGAGAGACATTGTAATCACATTTTGGAAAGAAGAGAGATTGCTAGGAAGAGAGACCGAGTGGTGAAGATTTGTAGAGGAGAAAAGACAATGAATTAGAGGCCATGTGAGAAGGGAAGAACATAGTCATAAGACTAGCACATAGGAGCTAGGAAAGATGACATAGCTAAATGGAGCATGGAGCAACATCAAATAGAAAAGAGAGATTGGTGCAGGTAATTGGAGAAGCAACTTTCACGTGGAGAGGAGTTGGGTGTCTGCTTGTATATACAGAAAGAGGGGATCAATTGAATGGAGTTATTCGACCAAAGAATAGATTGCAATTTGAAGGGTTTGTAGAGGCACAATGGAGTAGGTTGTCAGCATAGAGGCCGATTCCTTTAGCATCTATGTAACCACCTTTTGGGTTTATGAATAAACTTGTTTTTCTATTTGGATTATAAGTCTGGTTCAACTTCCTATCACTTTATACTAGAAGTTTGTTTCCTATAATAATGAATGAGTTGGGTGTAGCTTAAATGCCATTCTTGAATTCTTGAAATAGAGATGCATCTGGGTGATCACCATCGCATCAATATTGTATTGGTTAGTTGTTTGCCTAGTGTCCTGTAGTAAGATTTGGGGAAGTTGTTTTACCACTGCTTAAATCCATCTTTGTGTTTTGTTGAATGGATATGCTTTAGAGAGTCTAGTCATCATTTGGTATCAGAGCCCAAAATATCTGGGCCAAGAATATTGAATGTGTTATTGATCTTTGTTGAAAGGTGAGTGTTGTAGTTTTGTTGCAGATTGACAGGTTGTGGAGAACCTAGATTGAGGTATCACAAAGATGAGAGTAGAAGATTGGAAGGTGCAAAAACATTTTGGGAAAGAGAGTCTCACAAAGTGAGACAAGAGGAAAGAAATCATGAAGAAGCAAGATGCAAAATTTGAGAGGGAAATGGTAGAGTTACGAAAATATTTAGTTATACAAGAAATGGCTTGAAAGAAGCCAAGAATATGTTTGGTATTGGCCAATGAAGAAGAAAGTGAAGTGGCATGTGAAGATGATTTTTGAGAAGAGAGGGCAAGATATGGATGCCTTGAAGAAATAAAATAACAAAGGAGAGTTTCCAATTGAGAAACTTGGACCAGAAGAGGTCAAAGAAGTTCTCATTGTGGAGAACATGGGAAAAGACAAGAAGTGGAGCACAAAAGAAGTGCACGAGGAAGCACTTGAAGAAGAGAGTAAAGAAAAGAGGAAAGTGTCCATGAAGGAAGCACTTATGGAGACATTTTGGTCTCTTATTTTAGTGGCTAATGTTGTATTTGAGTATGTGTATGTAGGTATGAAGGGCCTTATAAGGAAGGTCAAAAATGATACCTTGGAGTGGATAAGAGAAGAGTCTAGTAGAGCACCTGTTGATAGAGGTGAAGATGATAGATGAAGAAACTAAGCTGTAGCAGTTTGTGGAGCCAATATGCAAGGGTAGTTTGCAGCAGTTCATCAGGAAGAGGTACAATGCAAAGAATTCAAATATGAAGAGAATAGTATTGTAATGTTTTAGGATGATCATGAAGATGTTGAAGATGCCTTAGAATTTCAAGATGCTCTAGAAGATGTTGCAGATGAAAGCAAAGAAGCCCACAAAGGGAAAGAGTTGGCAAACAAAGAAGTCATGGATGAAGGGAAATCTGAGCAGTAGGGTATTGAACAAATAAATGTGAGTACAAGTAATGGTTTTGGCCATGAAGATAGAAACAAGAATGTTGGTTTACAAATGAATAGGGAGAAAAAGGAGATGAAGTTTTCAAATCTTGCAAAGGATCATGGATACAAGGTGCCAAGTTGGCAAAAGAAACTAGCTAATATGGGGCAGCAAACAGAGGTTCAAAGTGAGATTGTAAATAATGAAAAGGGGAAAGTTATGAAGGAGTTCAAGAGGACACTAGAAGGTTGGCCAAGGAAATTGGTTATTGCAAGACAACATGAAACTTAGAGTAAAGAAGGAACTTTTGATAGTAACAAGTAGATGCAAAGGAGGAAATATATGTGGACGAGCAAGGAGAAAATGGATGTTAGGGAAAGTTGGAAAGAAAGGAAGTATAAAGGAGATGACTATAGGCAAAAATTGGGTCAAGGTTCGTGGAGAACAAGTACAACAATTAACAAACATCAACCCATCGATATGAGAAGTAAAGTGGGTAATTAAGCATAGGGTAGCAATAGAAGAATGTGGGGTTGCGAGATATAGTGAGTAGTTAGTGCAAGAGAATAGAAGATGTGAAAAAGAGGTCAAGCCCAATGAGCAAAGGATTGAGATGAAACCAACAGAGTATAGAAAGGGAAAAGGTGATGCAATTGAAGAGGATGGAACAAATACAAGAGAAGATTGGCTAGAGGTTACAATAAATACAAGCACAAAGGAAGGTAAGCAAATTAATTCAGATGCTTGTAAGAAATATGCTTTTGAAACTTTGCAAGAGATTGAGAATTTGAAAGTAGAAGATGAGTGGGATGTTGAACTCAACAGTGAATATGAAATGGATGAATGTGAGGTGGAGTTTTGGAATCTTTCAGATGGAAAAAGTATGAGAATAGGTAGATACAAGAAGAAAATGGAAAGCAAACAAAGGAAACACAAGAAAATCAGAATGCACATGGAATGGAATGTGAATAATAGAAAATAAGAGTGGACAGCGAATACATGGCATGATGACAGAGTTCAAGGAGGTGAAACAAACAATAAAGAGATAGATGTTGAAGAAATAGTAGGTAAGAGTGAGGAAGGTAAAGAAATACTATATGAAGAAGTTGAAGAAATGAAATGTGAAGAGAATACAACAAATTGTGACAGTCGAGAAGATCATTGGGATCAATATTTGGCAATAGAAAAAGAATGGGTGGAAAATATTGCGGATGAAGAAACGAAGATAGATGGGACAACAAAGACTCCTACAATAAATCTTTCAGCAGTTGATGAAGAAGTTGATACAACCATACACGAAAAGGTAAATTTGTTAACATTCCATGAAGAAATTGTTTTGAATTCAATTGTTATATTGTATGATGGGAAATTTGGGCAAGAGTATGGAGTAATGCAGAAAGTTGTGAATAAATGTGTGGAGTGTTATGATCATAAAATGATACAAGTAGAGTATGATATAGTAATTTCATAAATTTGTATAAGGATATGAATGATGTTGTTGATGTGGAAAGGGTGGAAGAGATTGAAGACATGGAATTTTTTAATTTCTAGATAGTCTTTTGTCTTGATGATGGGATAAACAATCATTGTAGAAGGTTGGCAAGTGAAGGTGGTATATTAACGAGTGTGAAGAAAGACAGTGAACCACGATATTGGAAGAACATGGTAGTTGTGCCAGAATGATGTTGGAAGAAGCGAAAGAAGAAGAATGACAGGAAGCAATTGCCAATGATTACTTCCACGTGCAGGAGCACATTCTTTTGTCCCTTGGGGAGTCTGATGTAGGGGCATCAAATAAGTTTGTTTGTAATTTTGATTTCAATTTTGATTTTTGGTTTGTTCGGAGTTGTTTTGTTGGGCCCAGATTCTTTCCCTTTGTTTTGTTTCAGACAGGTGTCACTTTGTGGTAGGAAAACAAGAGCCCAACAATGTGGTTATCCTAAATCGATTAAGTGAAGAAAACATGATAGAAAAGATAATTAGAATGGTGAGAGAATGGGGAATCACTCTTTTGTGTGAAAGCTTTCTATACAAAAGAGGACAGTTAGGGAAACCGATCCAAGAGAGGGCCAAGAAATGGATTTGGAAATGGGAGGCATCGATTCATGGTAGAATTGTTCTAGTTGTATAAGGAGGCTGATTGGTTAATGGGAAAATGATAAACATAGATACATTGTAAGCACATTTTGGAAAGAAGAGAGATTGTTAGGAAGAGAGATTGAGTGGTGAAGATCTATAGAGGAGAAAAGACAATGAATTAGAGGCCATGTGAGAAGGGAAGCACATACATAAGACTAGCACAGAGGAGCTAGGAAAGATGGCGTAGCTAAATGGAGCATGGATCAGCAACAAATAGAAAAGAGAGATTGGCGCAGGTAATTGGAGAAGCAACTTTCATGTGGAGAGGAGTTGGGTGTCTGCCTGTATATACAAAAAGAGGGGATTTATTGAATGGAGTTATTCGACCAAAGAAGTTATTGCAATTTTAAGGGTTTTCAGAGGCATAATGGAGTAGGGTGTTAGCATAAAGACCGATTCCTTCAACATCTATGTATGGGTTTATGAATAAACTTGTTTTTCTATTTGGACTATAAATCTGGTTCAACTTCTTATCACTTTATACTAGAAGTTTGTTTCCTGAAATAATGAATGAGTTGGGTGTAGCTTAAATTTCATTCTTGAATGCTTGAAATAGAGATGCATCTAGGTGATCCCTGCCTCCTCACTATTGTATTGGTTAGTTGTTTGCCTAGTGTCCTACAGTAAGATATGGGGAAGTTGTTTTACCGCTGCTTAAATCCATCACTGTGTTTTGTTGAATGGCTATGCTTTAGAGAGGTAAGTCATCACACATACTCCAACTTCACTTCATTCTCATCAACTTTCTCTCTTAGAAAGTGATACCAGACAGAGATATGCTTTGTTCTTGAATGCATTACCAAAATTTTTGAAATGTTGATAGCACTTGCATTATCACACAAGATAGAGATAGGTTCATTGTATGATACTCTAATATTTTTTAACATCTGCTTCAACCACAACACCTATGTGCAACAAGATGCTGCAACAATATATTCTACCTCTATAGTAGATAATGACACTGAATCTTGCTTCTTACTAAACCAAGAAACTATTCTATTTTCAAGAAAGAAAGCACCTCCACTTGTAATTCTTCTGTCATCCACACAACCTGCCCAATCTATACTTATATAAGAACCCAAAGAAAAAATAGTATCCTTAGAATACCATAGACCATAGTCCAAAGTGCTCTTCAAATATCTGAATATCCTTTTGACTACTGCCTCATGTGATTCTCTAGGATCTTCTTGAAATCTTGCCACAAGACATACTACATGCAAAATATCTAGTCTAGTTGCAATTAGATATAATAATCCACCAATCATGGGTCTGTACTTGGTTTGATATATCTTAGGAGATTCATCATTTTTTCTCAATTTACAACTAGTAACCATGGGATTACATACTAATTTAAATTCCTCCATTCCAATCTTCTTTAACATTTTCGTAACATATTTTGATTGTGTAATGAACATACCTTTTTCTAATTGATTGATTTGTATCCCAAGGAAGAAATTCATCTCCCCAAACATTAACATTTAAAACTCATCTTGCATCTCCTCAACAATTTATTTTACACATTTCCTCATTTCCTCCAAAGATTATGCCATCAACATACACAACTACAATCAAGATTTGATTTCTCTTAACTTTGAAATAAAGATTGTTATCTGCAACATCCCTTTTGAATACCTGTTGCAATAGGTACTTGCCCAATCTTGCATACCAAGCTCTAGAAGCATGTTTAAGTCCATACAATTCTTTCTTTAACTTGCATACCATATCAAGATATTTTGATAATCGAAAACCTTTTGGTTGTTCAATGTATACCTCTTCTTCTAATTCACCATTTAAGAATGCAAAATTTACATCCATCTGATATACTTTTAAGTCTTTATTTTATGCAAAATCCAAAAACATCTTGATAGCTTCCATTCTTACAACTGGAGAAAAAGTCTCTTCAAAATCTATTCCTTCCACTTGTGAGCAACCCTTACACATAAGTCTAGCATTGTTTCTAACAACTTCTCCATTCTCATTCAACTTGTTCCTGAAAACCCATTTAGTTCCTATCAGGTCTTGGGACTAGTTCTCATGTTTGATTCTTCTCAATGTGCCTCACTCTTCTTCCATCGCTTTAATCCAATTTTCATCCTTGCATGTCTCAATTACTGTTTTAGGTTCTATCTCATAAAGTAAACAAAATTTTACTTGTTCCTCTGTTATAGTAGCTTTTCTCCTTGTCAACACACCTTTGCTTTTGTCTCCAATTATTTGATCCTCAAAATGATTCCTCTATACATACTTAGGAGTCTTAGGATTTTTTTTTCTAGAGTTTCTTCTTCTTCCACTAGCATCTCCTTTTTTTTTTCTCTTCTTCTATACAAGGGGGTTCATCAGATTCATATCCTTCTATCAACACTAAGCTTTGACATGACTCTTCATCCACTTTGACACTTGCAATTTCAACTATCTTCTTTAACCTTTTGTTGTAGCTCCTGTATGCCTTGCTCTTTGTAGAATATCCAAGGAATATTCCTTCATCTAATCTTACATCAAACTTTCCTAAGTTTTCATCATCTCTCCTGATATAAAATTTACTTCCAAACACTCTAAAATATTTAACAGTAGGAGTTTATCCATACTATAGCTCATAGGGGGTATTTGAACTATTCACTTTTGCTTGTCCTCTATTGATAATGTAAATTGTAGTATGAATTGCTTCTCTCTGGTAGACATACAATAGATTTTCTTCCTTCAACATGGTTCTTGTAGCCTCCTGAACTGTCCTATTCTTTCTTTCCACAACCCCATTCTACTATGGAGTCCTGGGAGTTGATAAATGTCTTTTTATCCCATGATCTTCATAAATACTGTTAAAATCATCAGAGGTGAACTCACCACCTCTATTAGACCTTAAACACTTGATTTTCAAATCCATTTCAATCTCAACCATAGATTTAAATGCTTTAAAATTATCTAGAGCTTCCAATTTTTCTTTGAGAAAGGTCACCCAAGTCATTCTAGAGTAATCATCTATTAACAACATAAAATACATGTCACCTTGAGAGATTCTTGTTTTGGAAGGTTCACATAGGTTTGTATGCACCAACTCCAAAGGCCCTGCTATGGATTATTCTTTAAATTTGAACATCTTCTTTATATGTTTTCCAATATGAAATTCTTTGCAAATTGCATTCATAGGCTTTGTAATTCTTGACATGTCTCTCACAACATGAGTAGAGCTTATCTTCAATAGGCTATCAAAATTGATGTGACACATTCTTCTATGTCATAACCAACTTTCATTGATTTGATTCATAAAGCACTTACCACTAGCACCTTTGAGTTGATAGACAATTCCCTTTTGTCCTCATTCCTGCAACAACCAAAGTTTTGGAGCTTCCTTTTATGATTTCACAGCCATCATCCTGAAACACTAGATTGTATCCACTACTACATATTTGTCCTACACTGAGAAGATTATGTCGGAGACCCTTGAAATAAAGAACATCATTTGTCTTATGCTTGCCATCAAAACTAATTGAACCTTTTTATAAATCTTAGCAAATGTATCATCACCAAACTTAACAAGACCACCATCATACTTTTTAAGTTTAACAAAATTACTCTTATCACATGTCATATGATTTGAGCATCCGCTGTCAATTATCCAATAGTTTCTCTCCTCTCTTGTATGAAAGGTAGTCAACATAGTTCCTTCAATAGTGTGACTTGTTTCTGGAGCGATTTACTTCACATATCTTTTAAGGTTAGTAGCATTAGTTCTAACATTAAAATCCATGAACAAGCATTCATCACTTCCATCATCTAGATAGTTTGATTCCTCATCATTAGATGTACCATTGTCTTCTTTAACATAGTAACTCTTCTTGAAAGATTTACCTTTATGATCTTTATGTTTGTCATTTGAAATTTTGCCTAGACACTTTGAAGCATAATGTACTATCTTACCATAATTGAAACATTTGAAAGGTAACTTGCCTTTGTATTTTCCATTTCCCTTTTTCAATCTTATAAATTTTTCTTCCACTTCATCAAGATCATCTAGATGATATTCATCATTCTTCTCTTTCTTCCTGACTTTAAACATAATTTATTTCCTTGAAGCATCTTGGTCAAAATATCTCAATTCAAAAGTAGTTAAAGCACCAAACATTTGATCTATAGTATATTGATCCAAATTTTGAGCTTCCTCAATAGCAAAAACTTTAGCACTATAAGATTTATGAAGATTTCTCAATACATTTTTCATAACTTCACTTTCCTCCTATTTTCCACCAAGACCATTGATGACGTTGACAATTTCATCCAGTCTTAGCATGTAGCTTGCAATATCTTCATCTTCTGACATCCTTAGGGTTTTAAATTTGGCTTTGAAATTTTGCATCTTTGCTTGCTTGACCTTATCATCTCCTTCATAAATGCTCTTCAACTTTTGTTAGACCTCTTTAGCAATTTTGTAGCTTATCACCTTCACAAGTTTTGAATCAAAAAGTCCACTCAAAATAGCATTCCTTGCTTTGCCATTATTCTCATAATCCTTGATATCATCTTCACTTGTTAGAGCAATAGTAGGTATACTATAGCCATCTTCAACTGACTTCCATACACCAAACCCTAATGAGACAAGAAATGCTTCCATCTTTGCTTTCCAGAAGGCATAATTTTTTTCATCAAACATAGGAGCTTTGACACCATTCCTATGCACCATCTAGATCTACTTGAAGAGGTTAAGCTTCTTCTAAGGAACCTCTGCTCTGATACCAATTGTTAGACACACATGACAATTGAGAGGGGGTGAATCAGTTGTATATTAAAACCTTTAAGCCCTTATTAACCTTTAAACCCTTATTAAGCATTAACATGAATGTAAACAAATGAAACATGAACACATCAACAACCATACACAAGAGAACACCAAATTTTACATGGAAAACCCTAATCAGGGAAAAACCATAGTGAGGATTAAATCACATATGTATGAATATCAACACCGATTACAAAAGGCTCATTGTTGGAAGGGCTCACCGCCCAAAAGGCACTCATTGTCCAAAAGAAAGGCTTGCTACCCGGATATAAAGAGAATATAAAGAGACTACTACAAGGAGGTTCACTACGTCAAAGCAACATGATAATCCACCACAAAAACTATTCACCATTCAAAACCTTCGACTCATTGCCTCCAACAACTTCAGACACACTAAAATGTAGACACCTCCTGCTTACTACTTTCGATAGTCATAAGCATTCATGATCGCACTTAGATCTCAACACTTGATTACATGCACATCATTTCACACCACACAACACTTCACTCACTCCTCCAACAATTGACCTTGCATAAATACCTTTTGCAACCTTGAAAAATATTCTCCAAGTTGGCCTCAATGAAATGTTTGTACCTCAAACGTGCAACTACCAAATAGGTTGACACTAAACACTTCCATGATGGAAAGAAGTGAAGGTGGACCACACAAAGGCTTAACTATGACCCAAATCTACATCAAAACGCTACACCAAGCTTCCACAATCCATGGGGCATATCCATAAATAACGCTAACACATCAGGTCAACCAAACTGGTATTAGAGCTAACAAGCAACCACATTCACACTTCACCAAGTTCAAAAACAACCTGTGAACCACTTAGCAACATTACACAACATCCTGGAATATTCCAACACCACAAAATATTCAAACACATTGGCACAACCACATACAACTGAGAATACTATCATCCTATGCGACCAGTTAAACTATCACTAGGACACAACACATGAACCAAGCTTGTGCAATAGTTGAACACCAAACCATCCAAGGGAAGATAGATAAAGGTAGTACTAGCATGTTCCCAAATATGCAAGACAAAAACCTTCAACGTAGATAAATGCATAGCAATTCCATTTCTCCCAGAAAACCTTCACAATCCAACACACTAACAAACACATCTTCTATTACCGCATGATATAAAACCTAAAATGATGGATATAACACTTTTTAACATTTATGAACATCACATCCAAACCAAACCAGCACATCTTCAAACATGAAGAAATGCGGAGCACAATACAAAACACACCCTTGTCTATAATAACCCATTCAAAATTATTACTTAATTAATATTATTGTAAATGACACATGAATATACTCCAAATTAAAAGATATAACTAGTGGCTAAATTCAATCATAACCACACATGTCTATTTAAAATGAGTCAAATATTCTTATATTCACTTCAAAAGTCAAATTACAATATATAGTCTTACTTGGCTCCTAAGGCCACAATGTCATTTCATTGTACATTTTCCATCAAGTACGTGAAAGAATTACATCAAGTTACATCATAGACTATAATAGTCTTGGGAACAACTATGGTTCATCTTGATGCTCGCCTCCACTGGTGGATGAGAACATGGTTGAAGCGCTTTACCGCTCAACCACGAAGCTTACGCTTCCCCGATATTCTTTTGACTTGAAGAATGCCTGACCCTGCATGTAAAGTTTAGCAAGAGAACAATTCTGCAAGGTGGAATTTGGTGCATACCCATACATCAACATGCAAATTCTATCTGCAAGTTAGAAAATAAAATGCATGATCTATGCTAGGAATGGCAAAGAGTGAAATCACAGAGTTCATTCACACATACATAATGAACAATATTGCTTAGCCAAGCATAATAAGTGTGTTGCAACAACAACAAACAATAGGTTCTAGTAAAGCAAACCTACACTCTCTAGACTCCATTTCAGCACCAGTCCCAGAAGGTAACTTTCTACTAAAACAACTATCTACCCTCTAGCAACAACTATCCATAGATGCTCCAGTCAACTAAGGTATCACTGTTCTGTTCAAGTACTTAAAAATATTCTTTCATAAATGTCTTCAAAGAAGAGATAGAATACAAATTTATACTCTAACAAAAAATCAGAATTGATGATTTATAGAGTATTTCAATAATCAGTCATCATTCTCATGACTAGTTTCTAATTATCATCATAAGCATTTTCCTTTGAAAAATGTACTAAAAGCAAAAGAAGGTATGTCACAAGTATGTGTATGTACATATATGAAGTTTATGTGCATACACATATATATGCCTACTAATGTTAAAGTTTGTGCATACATTTTGAAATAATCATTAATTCACATTGCAATCTTAAAATAATATTCCCTTTGACGTTTCCTTGTCAAAATAAAGAAAATATAACAAGTCTATGCTAACAGTTTCACACATACTATTACTACATTCTCACTACTGTGTTTTCTAACATTGTTGTTTACATAAGAACATTCATTGATTGAACAAAATAAAAACTGTTTCCTATTAAACAGTTGTAAACCTAGCTGTTTACATATATACTTTCATTGTTTGAACAAAATAAGTATTGCTTCCTAGTAAACAGTTATAAAACAAAATTGTTTTCAACTGAACAGTCATTGAGTGATGCTATTTCCAGCTATACTAACAACCTTTTTAACAAAACAAAGTTATTTGCCAAAGTTTAGCCATTGATTACATCAACACAATACTGTTTCAAACCAAACAGTTACATTTTAAGATAAATAATGTCGTTTACTCTGTTTGTTGTCCTCAAGCTGTTTACATTCTATATGATCACTTTACAAGTAAAATTTCACTGCTTAATATAGAACCGGCTCACATTATGAACTGAAAATAAACAAATCAAATTGCCCAGTTTCAATCATAAGGATAGAATGTCTATTATCCAGATCTTGAACACTTTCATCATTGGAAATACAATGAGTGACTTATATAAAGAAACCAGGTTCGACATGTCTATCAATAAATTTCTTGAGAAATATTTCAGTGGAAGAAGCATAAAAGCTTTAAGTTCAACAGTTTTCTAATGCCTTTTCAAGTTGCAACAAAACACCAATGGTTACTTAGGGTTAACCAATCTCTTATGGTTAGGTATCTTCTTCCTAAGCATCAAAATATATATAAAATCGCTCATGTGGGCTTGCTGTTTATACCATGCATGCTGCAATATTATACATGTAGACTATACATTCAAGGGTTAGCCATCGATAATAAGATTGAACTCAACATGGCTTGGTGTTTCTTCTAATATTGAAAAGCCTTTCCACCATTCTTACTGAATAGGGCCAGCTACCCATTAAAGGTAATATACTTATATGCAAAGCTCTAAGAAGTTCATGCCCTATTACAAACATTGACTCATCAATAATAAGCTTAAGAAACAATACAAAATCTATACAAATAAATCTTACCCTTTCCATAGGATCCAAATTGATCCTTCTCAAGGATTATATTTTCAAACAACATATAGAAAATCAGAATAATTTCTGATAGCCTACATAAGGCTAAGCATTTTGATACAACAAAAAGGTGATGGCCAAGCCATTGAAGGCTCTCGAGCCTCGACTTGTCTCTGTGCTATAGCCACAAAGGCTCTAAAAATGTCGGTTTCCCCACTGCACAGGCCATAGGCCATGTGCCTGCATGTGGTGGCAAATGTTATATATACTTAACTTCCCATACATTCAGCTTCAAGCCATTCGACATACAAAACAACGACCTCTTTTCTCATGATGCCATAAAAAAACTTGAATAAAATGATGAGAAAACCTCTTGCAACAGTTAATAATAGCAATAAAGTAGGTCTATGCAAAAATATGGGATTGAATTACTTCCCAATCGAACTGAGATGTCGTTCTTTCCATAGATTTTTCCCAATCTTTTAGTTCAACCCCCTGCTTTTCCTATCAAATTTCCCCAAAGATCTTTCTTCTTTTCTTCTGCTTTTCTACCTGGTTCTCTTTCAACAAAATGATAAATGATCATAGAAACAACACTGCTTTTGCATGTTAAGCTGAGGTGATGGCGTTATGACCATGCCACTGACTTATATTTAAAACACTGTCTTTATGAAGTCTGATTCATAATGTATCGGTTATCAATTTTGAATTCAAAAATAAATTTGAATATGCATACATACATATATATATATATACTTATGTGTATATATGCATATATAGTTGTATATCTATATGCATTTAAACGATTTCATTCACAATTATCATGTATTGAAATAATATCTATATCTATATATATGTATATATACATATGTGTGTGTGTGTGTTCGATTTACATACACACACACACACACACACACACACACACACACACACACACACACATATATATATATATATGTTTATTTATGCATTACAAGGTGTTTATTTTGGAATGGCTCAAATGTTCCATACACTATCATTTAAAGTAAGGAAATTGAATTTTCATTTCGAGCTTCTTTATATATATTTATATATTTCTACTTTAAAGTAAAGGTTTTTCTTTACAATGCTCATTTTCGTTTCCTTCAAATCACAAAGTTTAAATAGAAAATTTAATCCACAAACCATTCATTTTCAAGCATAGAAAATGTTCAAATCGGGAAAATTTCGTTCTCTTACATATAAAAATCAATCAAATGCAAGTCATCATGCCATTGTGCTGTGTGCACCTAGATTCCAACTGGCTTACCATTTGATCCAGCTAAACAATCCTACTTCAACCGTGTTCTCGTCCTTCAACCTATCACCCTACAACTGCACACACTTGCACTTGCAAATTGATCAGTAACGTTCAATTCTTGGTAACATATAAAAATATATTTTTTCAAACGTTCACAAAGTCAACATAAGTCAACTCCTTTCATTCAATTTTTGAACATTCCAGAATCTCCATTTAATATTTAATTGGATTTCATCATAATTCAATTTTCTATATTTAAATAAATATACAAACGCTACATCAAAACGCTACACCAAGCTTCCACAATCCACAAAGCATATCCATAAATAGCGCTAACACGTCAGGTTAGCTAAACTGGTATTAGAGCTAACAAGCAACCACATTCACAGTTCACCAAGTTCAAAAACAACCTGTGAACCACTTAGCAACATTACACAATATCTTGGAATATTCCAACACCACAAAATATTTAAACACATTGGCACAACCACATACAACTGAGAATACTATCATCCTGTGCAGCTAGTTAAACTATCACTGGGACACAACACATGAACCAAGCTTGTGGAATAGTTGAACACCAAACCATCCAAGGGGAGATAGATAAAGGTAGTACTAGCACGTTCCCAAATCTGCAAGACAAATAACTTCAACGTAGATAAATGCGGAGCAATTCCATTTCTCCCAGACAACCTTTAGAATCCAACACACTAGCAAACACATCTTCTATTGCCGCACGATCTAGAACCTAAAATTTTGGATATAACACCTTTGAAAACTTCTGAACATCACATCCAAACCACACAAGCACATCTTCAAACATGAAGAAATGCAAAGCACAATACAAAACACACACCTGCCACCTTGTACACTTTATGCAAATTTTCTCAAAAGCACTTGGAAACCAAGTGACCATGCTGCATCAACAACACCTGCTTAACACCACACACACCTTCTCATCATAGCCACACTAGAGTTTGACATAGGTTGACATCAATGGCAACACTAAAGACAACATAGTGCAATAATGTAAGAATGTCAAGTTCACCATAAAATGTAAAGGAATTAAACACCCTCTAAATAAATATCTTAGATAAAATAATTAAACAATAATATAACCTTAGGATAAGTAGCTAGGATTATAACAATAAATGTAGAATTAAATTTACATAATTTAAATGAATTAAATGTGGCACTTAGCTATTTTTGGATTTTCGAATATACTATTGAAGAGGTTAGGAATTGATTCTCTAATATGCTAAAAAATAGAGCCTTGTCTAGATAAAAACTTCACAACATGGAACCTTGCACTTCATTCTAGTTTAGATTTGCACTTGTAGAACTAATCACCATGCTTGTAGAATTGATTTAGCACACAAAATTGAACTTGGACCCATGAAAGTGAACTAGTAGAGAATTGACAATTATAACAAATGTGTCTTAATTTATTGAACTTGTGTTTGAAGTGAGGTAATTTCTAGAGACACTATTTGGGAACTTGCTAGATAATGATTTATTCTCCTTTTTGATCAAGCCCTTGGGTGGATTAGATTATAGGTAATGAATTGAGATAATAAACAACAAGGAAGTATACGATATGCTTAAGACAATGATGCATGTGATTTAAAATTACTAATCCTTAATGCTCTTGGCCTAGATGATTTTACATACTCCAACATGATTTCAAATGAATAAGGAATATCTTTAAATACAAAAACAAAATCCATTAATAAACACAAAAATGTGTTAAGTTGACTCATAATGACTAGTAGGAAGAAGTCAACGAGGTTCAATTTGAATTTAAAATTTTAAAATTTTGAGGTTTAGATATCCATTTGTGGAAATGCTCTGGGTCAGCTATACATTTGCATACTTGATTCTAAGTGATCAATAAGAAATCTAGAGATTGAAACCAATTCCTCAAGATGAATGATCATCAAAACATGCTAAAATAATATAATGAACTAATTTTTCTATAAGAATATGCTTTTATAAATTTATTATTACACTACAAATACTCTAATCAAAATGACCCAAAAGAAACACATGATATGAAAAGATGTACATTCTATAGGCGTACCTCTTGAAAGGAAAGGCTTTGAGAAATTGGGATGCGATTGCTGGAAAGTACCTAGTTATGCATCCTTTTGTGTCGAGGAAGACAACGTTAAATGGGAAGAAATAGGGGGGAAATAAAAACTATATAAAGTTGGTTGAACAGTCTCAAAGTTAAAAGAATATAAAGAAGCTTGAGAAGGCTCTCATATATCCCAGTGAAAGCATATACACAGAGCAGAGAGGGGTGTCGTCAAAAGAAACGTCAAGGGAAGAAGAAGAGGAGCAGCTTGGCAGAAACAGAGGAAGATGGATGTAATAAAGACACAGCAGATCTCTGCAAGGCCAATTGAGAAAGTGGTAGTGCATCCCCTGGTATTATTGAGCATCGTGGATAATTACAATAGAGTGGCGAGGGACACTCGCAAAAGAGTCATCGGTGTGCTTCTCGGAACAACATTCCGTGGAACAGTAGATGTCACTAACAGCTATGCAGGTATTCTTTTCTATTCGATTGAATGTTTTATATCCCTGTGCTTGCAAATCTCACAAATTTTCATGGCTGAATTAAACTGGTCGTCACTTGCACTCTAATAAGATCAGTCTTATCTTTTTAGCGCTACCCATTAGCCCAAACCTTATCAACTTTTGTATCAAAGATCTAAATTGGAAATCAATTCTAGGGTTTCGGTAAAAGTCGTGTTAGGGCTTAATTAGAGAAGTTTAAGGACCCTCTGGAGTTTGTACTTTGTGTGTTAGTGGATTGTAATGTTCGAGTTTTGCACTGAACTTGGTCACGAGGTCAAAACAGAAACTTTTGTGTATCAAATATCAACTTATGTGATGACTACTCGATATATGGGTTGGATGAAGATTGACTCGAATCTACATGGTTGAATACGAAAAACCATCACATTTTGATACACTATGTAAACATAACTTAAATGAGAAACTGTGATGTTGGAATGAGGCAGGGGGGCAGTGGGTTCTGTTTCCTTCATTTTTTTCTATTTGTGCGATTGAGTGCCTTTGAGACTTTCAAGTCTCTGTCTCAGCACCTGTGACTTATGCCCCCTTGCCGTAGCAGACAAAGCCTTCCAAGTTTTTCAAGAGATTCCTGTGTTAGTCAGTTGGATTCCATTGGGCTGATTTAGGGCTTGGCAATTTGCCTTGTTATAAGTAAGGTTCAAATTTTCTATCCCCTGGGTTTGGACTTAAGCCTAGTCAATCCACCTACACCAGGACTACCTTGGTCACATTATGTTCCATACATGTGCATCACAGATTCACAACCTTGCTACATGCCTTCTGGTTTATTTGCCACATTGTTGCTGGTGGAGAGATTGAAATTTGAGATTATGATGTTGTGTTTGGCTGTTTTCTGTTTGGGTTGAGTTTGTTTTGTGCAGTTGTTCCTTTTTTGGGATCATGTTGATTATTGGCTTATATGTGTCTGGCTTTGGGACATAATCCCATTCTGTTTGCTACTTTTTGAGGCTAGACTAATGTTATTATTTATACAGTAATGCATATGCTCTATTTCATTCTGAAAAGTAAAATAAAATTGGGTCACAATCTAACAATTGTCAAATCCATATGCACTTATTTGTTACACCACAAGCTCCTTGCATGTCACAAGCTAGGATTTGCTTTTAGTATTCCTGCCATCGTTTTAATCTCCCATGCAGCTCACATATAGTTTTTATTAACTTTAATTTGCCTTCATCTTACCTAGATGCAAGTGATCCTGAGTTTGGTCGATCTTAATGGCTAAAAATTTACATTCTGATAAAATTTTGGCCCTCAATGTTCTACCAACCTCTGTAAAATTCTGTGCATAGTTAGTAAAAAATGGAATGACTGAATTAATTTTGGGTTTTCAAAAGGATATCATTTTTAATGGCTGTATGATTCAATTGATGACTTAGACCAAGTATAACCAAATTTACTTGCAAATATCAGATAAGTGTAATTTACTCGCAAATATCAGAGTAAAGTAAATTACCTTAGACAAAGTAAATTACTTGCAAACTTTATGATTGGTCCAAGTTATTTGACTTTAGTGCTAACAGAGATCAACAATGAAAACCTATATGAAGTTAAAGTAAAACTATCCAAATTATTATCATATAGCTAGCATGCTCGGAATAGATCTTAAGCATCTAAATTTATTTTAATTTACCAGGCCATGCAAAATAGCTCTGTCTGATATTTCTACTGCAGTGTTCACAATAATAAAAAGAACTTTAGATTGGGTTTGTAGAAATTTCTGTTATTATAGCAATTTCTTCATGTTAGTTTTGATTCTTGAGATTTAAGAAATTCAAAGGCAGAAATTCAAAGGCCTGTGAATATTTCCTCCTTCATCCTAATAAGGTATTTGTTGTGCTCTGATATTCCCACTCAACAAAGTATTGAAACTTTTTCCCAAAACATCTTTGCCCTCTTGAGAAGGGTACTGTAAACTAGAGCAGCATTAGGAAAATGGCATATATAGAACCCCAGAATCCTTTGTAACCCATGTTTTTAATGGAGGGTGTTAAAAAATATCATTTGGTATAAATATTCTTTATTGTAGTAGTTTGTTGATATTTTTTTTCCTCTTTCAAAAAGAACAGTAACAGTATGAATAACAGATGGGAGACACATTTGAGAAGTTACTATCTGAGCAGACTTCAAACCTAATATATTATTTCTGTGGCAAACTCTATGCAGTGTGCTTCCAATTGTTTTGCCTGTCAATGAATAAGGAATAAGGGCACCATCCTTTAGATGATTGAAACTATGCTTGGGTGGTCCTTTTAGAAATACTGATAAGGTAGGTTTGGCAATGCAACTGAAAGTATGCTGAATCTATATTGTGAAGAGCTCAACAGCCTCAAAGTTATGTTGTTTTGGATGAGAATCTGACTGCAGAAACTAAAGTCTTCAGACATGTTGATGATTTTCTGTTCAAGTATAACGGAGTCTGGTAGTGACAAAGATGTTATTTATAATGAAGGCCCACCTTTGAAATTGCAAAGTTGCTCGAGTTGATAGGTTGACCTTACTTCCAATGTCTTGGATATTTAGAATTTTGCTAACTTTTTTTCTTCTTCTAAATATCTTGAATTAACAGTTGAAAAACTCAGACTCAACAATTGCTCAGCTGACCAAAAAGTTTCAAAAACTTGGGACTCGGAAAAAATTCAGCAAATTTTCTGAACATTAAAAACACATAAATCTGTAAACATATCAAAATATGCATATTACTAAATTTAGGGAACATATTACTGATTACCTTTATATATAATAATCAAAATTAGAGTTCAATACATCTCATAAACCAAAAAAGAAGTTTTTTATTGTCTCCATCTCTATTATTACCATTTAACTTGAGCCCATAAAATTTGAAGGTACAAGAGAAAATAGGAATCAAAAATTTAAATCTACTTCAAAAGTTGATGTAAAATGTAAATAGATTTTAATCTTATTAAAATGGTTTTGGAAAAATAGTATAGAGAACACATGTGAATCAATCCTGTCACACGCTGGAGATGAATTAGTTGAAGTGTCAAATTACTAAATTAGTTGTCTTAATAGTGAGAAAAATCAATGGATGCCCGTCTTTTCCCATGGTTTGGTCATTTTCTTCTTCCATATTATACTTGTTAAGGTTTCTGTAGTGCCTAGCTTGGTGACATCCAATTTACAGCACATTTATATGCTCAAAAGCTGATATTTTCAGTTGCATGAATGGTGCATTTTCAACAATCCCATTGCATGCTTTCCAGTTGCAGACCCTAAATCTGTTAGATGTTGCTGCCAGCAGAAGTAAACACCAGACCTGTGATTTTGTGGCAAAATGAACTAATGACCTCCCACAGGCCCTAAGCACTGTAAATGCAGCTCACTCAAGTGCTTCAAAGAGTAGGCATCCTGGAAAACAAAACATGTCATAAAATGAACATTTTATCAACAGTCGAGTTTTTCCCGAGTTGTGAGTAATGGTGACTTTCCTGCGAGTTGGGTGAGCTATCCACAAAAACAAGTTGCTAGTTTTTGCAATAACTCGGTGGTGAGTAATACCTCCAAGTATTAGGTTGGCTTTTTGACATGTTAGTACTTGTGAATCTTGCGAGTACTCACAGAGTTTTGCAACTATGATCCTAAGAGTAGCTGGGACTCATATAAATGCTTCTATGCTATACTATTTACTCTGCAGCAAAGATTGACTGCAAGGCATTATGAAATTAAATTATACCACTGGATTCCATATAGTTTTGGTTGTCTGTGGCATTGTTGGTAGCATAGTTTGCAAACTTGGACTCAGTAAAAACTTGGCAGACCCAAATTTGACCCAGACTCAGTGACTTGGTAAAGACTTGGCAATTTAAAAAAATACTTAAATTCTTTTTAAAAATGTAAATTGGTTCCCAACTGCTTATATGCATGAAAACATCTTCACTCAGCATGTATAAACCCTAGGCACGTAACATAGAAGAAACTCAGCAACATATTACTCTCAAAAACACAGAAAAAATATCAGAAACCCATTTGTTTTCAGCATTTTTTCCCCCACATTATAGCCATCCTGCATCTGGCGAGTCTGCATAGTGTTCAGTGGATGATTTAATTGGCAAGAAAAACACAAAAAACAGTGTCGCAAGTTCCTGCTCGAGCAAATCATTTTTGTTTTTTGCTTGCAAGTACACACCGAGTCAGCAAGTACTCAGTGAATCTGCAATCTATGGTTGGTAGTGCTTAAGCAAAGATTTCTAAGCATTGTTAACTGTCAAGGAGTGGCTATGACGATTTAGAAAGATCATTACATTTATGTAATATACTTTTACGTATATTTGTCATACAGCCTTAGTGTTCATATGTTAAATTTGTGAAGAAAAAATACTTTCCTTTGTGTAAGAGGTTCAGGTAGAAGTGTTTTAACTTCTGGGTGACCACCTACATCTTTTTGATTTGTGGTGAATCAAGTCTCCAGTACATTTAGCACTGGTTTTAAGTCAAAATTCCTAGAATGTCTTGTCTGGGACATGAATCTCAAATTGTATGAATTTTTGCCCCACCGATCACAAGAATGTCTCCCAATTTTTAGTCATGTGATAATTTTACCACACACAAATAAGGATATACGATGTACATTTCTGCACTAGAGCCATGCATTTGTTGACTAACATGTAATTTGATAATTCATGTGAGTCCCAATTTTTTATTTATTTTGGGATCATTCTGCTGTTTGCTGCTGATATTTAAATTTTTAATAGTTATATAAGGAGCCCTGCTTATTAGTAAGAATGGGACAAATTGCAATTACACTGCTCTTATGTCATTTATTGTTCTATCATTTCTGAGGAAGAGTATCACCATCTATTGCAACATATTTTCTTGTATTGTGAGATTTTGAAAATTAGAAATCCATTGACCATTTTAACGTGACTAAGTTTGGCAATGAAGAAATAATGAGCTGGTTATATATCGAGTTGTTTTCTTTTAACATTACCTAGTGTGATGATTGTATACTTTTGTTTTCTTGCTACTAGAGTCCAATCTTGCCATTAAGTTTCTCAGTTCATTGATAAAAAGTATGGTCTTGTTCCATATGATGATGCTTCTGCCAATTACATGTGCAGTGCCTTTTGAAGAGGATGACAAAGATCCAAGCATTTGGTTTCTGGACCATAATTATCATGAATCTATGTTTGAAATGTTCAAGCGGATTAATGGTAGGGCTACGATGTTTCTTCAGATATGCCCTATTCTACTTTACAAAAATAAGATGTTGCATGATTATAGAAAATTGTATGTTGGAAATTTATTATGTTTATTCATTAAACTAAAGCTCCTTTACTTTACAGCAAAGGAACATGTGGTAGGATGGTATAGCACTGGCCCTAAGCTTCGGGAGAATGACTTGGATGTGCATGAGTTGTTCCATGAGTATGTTCACGCTAAATCTCACTATTAACTTGCTATCAGAAGTATTTTGAGTTTTTAGATTTTTGAATTCTCTTAGAAGTGGTATGAACTTTGCGAGGTTTAATAACCTTTTGGTTTATGCAGTTATGTGCCGAATCCAGTGCTGGTCATTATTGATGTCCAGCCAAAGGAGTTAGGGATCCCCACTAAAGCCTATTATGCTGTTGAGGAAGTCAAAGAGGTCCCAGAATTTTTTAATTTGGCATTATAGTTGCAAAAAAGAGAGGAAGAAATCAGTTTTTTTTTTCCAGTTGGGTGTGACTTACACAATTGTGACTGTCTTTGTTTGCAGAATGCAACACAGAAAAGCCAAAAGGTGTTTGTACATGTGCAATCAGAGATTGCTGCTCACGAAGTCGAGGAAATAGGTATTCTATATAATCCTGTTTTTCTTCAAATGACACAGAACCCTAATAAAAACTGTGAAATTGGAAATACTTGCTGTTAGCCTGTTTTTAGCGCTTGCAGGTTGTTCTATTTTTCCTCTAAGACTGTTAACTATATATAAGAGTGCTAATAATATAAGTGCATTGTAAGACATGCAGATGATGCGTTTCTGTCTTATTAAAACCTTAAATAAATGAATGAAAAGTAGTTTATCAAATCCATTTGGGATAGCCTTTTAAAGGAAAACAAGATTCAAAGCAGGCTTTTACAAAAGAGCCATTATTTTGAATGATTAATTTTTTGCAAAAAAATTGATGAGTTAAGATCTCTTGAAATCACTTAAAATCTTCTCAACTAGATTTTCCTTCAACTCATAATTCCAGTGATACATGTGTGTTTCATTTTAATGAGAGGTTTGGTGATGAGAACTCCTATTCTTTCCTGTGCAGGGTTTTTTATTGATTGCATCTTGTGGGATGACTTACTGTTCACTTTCAATTCAGTTAGTTTAGAAAGAATGCTGTGGGTAGAAAAAAATAATCACCCCCTTGATGGCTATAATCTCTTGTACTTATTATAGCATTAAATTTGTCACAAATTTGGATTTTGGCTTGCAGCTTTGTAGCCTTCTATCATCATTCTACACTTATTACCATCAAAATACCAGTAACAGTTTTCTATTTGCTGATAAAACTATAAACTGGGGATTCATATTTGAGTTCAGTTAGCGATTTTTGATTTACCTTTGGAGAGCTGTGCTTTTGTGTATTGTCAGAAGTGTTTAATATAATATTTTGAGTTTTTTTTATTCTGGTCTTAGTCTTGAGTTTTATATAGAAGGTTTAGCCTCATTAGAGTTTTACATTTCTTATTTCCAGCATTAACAGTTGACTGTATCTATTTTATTGCATGTTGAAATTTTCCACTATTTTGGGCATATCTTGTTCCCCTGGGAGTAATCACACAGTATTTTGGTGGATCACCCCTTTTACAAATTTTTCTATTGATTGTATTTTTTTTCTCACCTTTTTCACTGCCACCTGCTCCCCGTGCTCCCCAGGCATTTTGGATAGCATTAAAATAGGGGAGCTGCTCTGACTCTGGAGATTGCTTGAGCTTCAAAGGAACTGTGCTCAAGCTTTCCATCTATACCCTCTGGTTGTGGGGGCATACCAATCAGACAATCGGAAGCACCAATTATCCTATCTGTAAATAGGTCAGATGTTACATTGGCCTCATGATAAATAATTACATCTGGGGCCTCAAAGATAGTGTCATATTATATACTCTTGAAGAATGTGGGGAATATGTTTGTGCGTGAAAATATTTCACCTTGGAAACATGCATGGAATGTAGATTGCCATCCTCCAAATATTGCAACTGAATTACCTTATGGATGATTTATAGAGGTGCTTTAATATTAGTTTTTCACAAAGGCTTTAATGTTAAATCCTTCTTTTGGAATTGTCATTTTGTCTCTCGCTAATCATAGCACTGTCTCTGCATTTGCTGGGCCATTATTTGATTATGAAGATGGGCAGGACAAGTCAGATGCATTGCATTATAATAAGACCAATTTCAAGATAAGATTCTGACATTCTGTCAAAGCATGCAAAACATATCATGCTGGAAGACTGGTTTCAACAAAGCATTGCATCGTGTCTATATAAATACCAGTGTGAAGTATGATTAGAAAAAATAAAGTACTCGAGTAACTTTACTGGTCTGAATGCTGAGGTTTGATGTTCATAAGCATCATGTTTCTTGATTGTTGTATTCAGCATTTAGAAGTCCTATTATGCAAACAATGTTGTATGGACAATTTGAGCTGCTTCAACAATACTGTGATCAGGAAGATAAATTTGAAATTTATCATGTTGCTAGCAAACTTCAAAGCCATAAACCCATCTTGGCTTGTAAACTTTGGTCTTGATGATGGTTGCAGAATTGAATGAAATATGGGCAGTAGCAGCCTTGGGTTTGCCCTCTACCTTTCTATATGTGGCACATAAGGGACTTCATTGATTTTTAATAGAGGTTTCTTAGTCTCAAAAGTTTAATACTATGCTAATATTGATCACTGACAATTCTCATTTAATGATTCAATATCATCAATCTCTATATTATCTTATATTTAATAATTAGTAGTGTCATGGTGATGAGAGTCACCTGGCATCTTAGAACCTCTAGAAATCTCTTCACTTGTTGAAGCTTTCAGGACTCTTATCTTTCTTTTTCTTAACCTCTTTTAAGAACTCTTCTAAAGACTAGGATGATTGAAGACAAGATCTTCAACCTTCCTCACCCAACTTAATAAGTTTTACTAACAAGATTGAATGAAACAAAGGAAAACTGAAAGGCCTAAACTTTCATTAGGCTGAGCTTTCTTTTCCATCTTTTGTTTAAACTTTTTGCAATGGATTGTTGGACGTGGTATATATATATATATTATATATTTATTCAGCAAAAATATTTTCTTGCTTGTTTGTTATTGAAATTCCTTTATTCGGGCAGAAATAGCCAGGAAAGTCCTGGAAAATATTTTTGCATCATTTCTGTTTTGCGAAACGTATGAGAATTGTTTTCCTCTTATTCTGCACCTTTTTGCATACTGGAAATGTAATTTGGTACCACTTTGCAGGGTTGAAAGCATTATGGTAAGATATTTAGCAGTTGTCAGTTGATGGTACAGTCTAGGCTTAATGGCTTCCTCTTCAAGCTGTTACTTTTTCCATGGTGGGATCACAAATTGCAAATATGCTAGCTTCTACTAGAGTTGAGACTGACTGTTTTGTGAATTTTCCATAGCTTTTAGTGAGAAATTGTCAGATGGAATTTTGTTTCATGTTTCAACCAATAAATTCTTGGTTTCCCCAGCAATGCTGAGTAAAAGGGCTAGATTAATAGCCAAGTTCAACTTGAACTTAAAATCAGGTTGCTAATTTGAAGTTACCTCCAATCCAAAGTTCCAAGTTTAGTTTGTTTGCATGGCTTTGTATAATTACCACATTGTGTCTTTAAGGTCTCCCCTCTTCAAATAGTGAATATTCCATATGCTTTCAGTGAGAAATTATTAGAAGGAATTTTGTTTTATGTTTCAACCAATAAATCCTTGGTTTCCCCGGCAACGCTGAGAGCAAGGGCTAGATAATAGCCAAGTTCAACATGAAAGCAGGTTGCTAATTTGAAGTTGTTTCCATTCCAATGTTCTGAGTTTAGTTTGTTTGTATGGCTTTGTATGAATACCACATTGTGCTGTGTGGATTTGGTTTCAAAGCTCCATTACAACTTAAGTAAAAAATCTGTTAGTGTTGTTTTATTTGTGGAAGTTCTGCACACAAATTTCAGACAATCATCAGTTCTGGATTAACATTGCAAAATATTCCCTATAATAAAGCTCCAATCAATCGTTGTAAAGTTGTAATGTTTCAGGGTTTCATGATTCAATACCACTAATTTGCTTGTTGAGTTGTTATACGAGTCAACTCGAATTATTCACCTATGGTACTGCCTAAAACACATTTGAACTTTGCAGGACTGGCAAGAGTCTGATTCCAGATGTTGCAGATGTTTAGATTATTGCCCAATTTTTCTCTGTAACCAATAACTTGAATCTATTCTGATGACCTGAATTTCACTCTGGGAGGGCTGTTAATCAACAGAGTGATTTCTTTTACCACAAAGGATGATATGTCTAACTGAGTATAGAACAGATTATTTATTTCAGGAAACATACAAATAGATGATATTTAATGTTGACATACTACTTACAGTAACCATCCAAAACAACACTCTGTTTTTTCCTATTTACAAGTGTCAACTTTCTCCTTTTGTGCAATTACAATGATCTTTTTTGTGGTGTGCTTCACGGGCATGCTTTCTTCTTTTATAAGGAGATCCACGATAAGAATATCATTAACATCTTTGTCATATCTATATATTTTAACTAAGACTTTGTTACCTGTTCTGTTGCAGGTGTAGAGCACTTGTTAAGGGATGTCAAGGACACTACTATCAGCACACTTGCAACAGAGGTCCTATCATGTCCTTAAGTAGCCTTACTTTTTCAATTGCAGTGTTCAGTTTTTCTTGTTTCTTTTGTTTTTAGTGGTGACATAACTCTAAAATTTGACTTTCGTGCATAACAGGTTAGTGGAAAATTGACAGCTCTGAAGGGTTTAGAGGCTCGATTGAGAGAGATACATGGATATTTGGATCTTGTTGTTGATGGGAGGCTTCCACTTAACCATGAAATTCTGTACCATCTGCAGGTATGCAAAAATTTCTCTAGTTACATTCATTCAAGAGGCTAGATCGCTTATCTTTTGTCATATGGCTGGATTAATGTAGCATACAATGTCAACGTGGGCTATAGTTTTTTAATATGTTCAGGTTATGCATAGTTTACCATGACTAGAGGGTGAATAGGGGCGTGTAAGTTAAAACAACCATCGTTAACAATCATTCTTTATACTATGTTATATTTATTCATTATTCCTAAAATTCTTAAACATACAGACTAGGAAGAGAACTCTATTCAATACATGAGTATGCACTATATATATTGTTTTATCCAAGCCTTATGATATTGGATATATCTAGGAAGGTCCAAGAAAGGAGTTACATGTATATAAGTAGTTGATTGGATGTATGTGAGAAGTTTTGGAAGAATCACAATACAGAACTTGTATGTGTAACAATAAATAACAATGCACTAGTTTCAATAAGAGTTGCATGGACATGAATATAGACACAGATGTGCTTTTTTTTCGATCCCCCCCCTTTAATATGGATACAACACATGCAAAAGTTATAAGAGGAGATTTTCATTACTTAAGAAGTAGTATAGACCCATTGGCACTTGCTACTATATTCCAAAATGTTTATATTTATAGATTCATTTTGTCAAGTACATTGATAGAATCACATGTTATAAAACTTGTTCTCACTATTCTTCTTCAAATGGAGTTCCATATCATCAAGATTTTTTAGAAAGTCAAATGCTATAAAAATTGTATTCACTAGTTTTCTGCTATTGGAGTTCCATATCATCAAGATTCTTTAGAAAGTCAAATGCTATAAAAATTGTATTCACTTTTCTTCTGCAATTGGAGTTACATATCATCAAGATTCTTTAGATAGTCAAGATAATTGTATTAAATACTACCAACTACAATCTTAGAATAATATCTCGCCATGGTAGTACTTGAGATTCAATTCATAGTTCATATGTCAAAATTTTCAAAGAGGTATTTTTATCTCACTTCTTCTTGACTGTCTCATATCTGCTTGTAAATTTTTTTGTAGGGTACTAGTTCTTTTTTCATGATGATGTCTCTAATTTGTTTTATTAGTGTACCTATGCAATCATAGATGTTGCCTTAATATTTTGGTTTATCCTTGTCACAACGAACAAACGAGGGCATATATTGAACCCAATAGTCTTTGTAAGCCCACCAATCACCATCAACTGAAATTGCTTGGGGAGAACCTAAGTTGCAATTTTAGGTTTGAGTATGCAATATTTATAACTGACTAAGAAACAAAATATTTCACAATTTGTATAAAAGAAAGTACTCATAAATTCATAATTCATTGATTTGTCAAATCAAAATGTCAATACAAAATGAAAATTACAATCAATAGTTTTAATATTGTTCTTTATTGAGAGCATCGAGAATAATGTTTGATTTGTTTGAATCACAATTAGTTGTTTTGCTACTCCCACTAGCCATGTCATGTGTAGAATCTGCCTCATCTAAATAGAGTATGGCAAGCTGTTGAATAGAAGCGTCTAAGTTAGCACACTCGAGTTAAATTCCAATTCCATGCGATCCCTTCATTGTAAGGAGGTGTCTTATGTGACGAGATGCAAGTTGGAGTGTCTTATGTGCCGAGAGATGCAAGTTGGAGTGTACATAAGCCAAATCCTTAGGTTTTTGTTTGCAGTCAATCTATTGCACTTAATTGAGTGGATAACGCACTTAATTGAGTGGATAACGGGCTATGTACTCCCATTCCACTTAGTTGAAGAAAAACTCAAAACTTGCTGAAATTGCATACAAAAATTCAATACAACTTTTGTAATTATAGAACATAAATTATAAATTATAGCAGCTAATTTACTAGCTCATTAGCTGGAGGTTCCAGATCTGAGTATGATTTGAATCCAACTTGGCATTTAGATCAGTGTGGCTAGGGAATTGTCCAAGGGGTGGCAAAATCACTGTGGGTTTGTTTGGACAAACCTGCACAAACTTTGAGAATAATCTAGCTAAATAAAAACAAACCCAAGAACTTTCTCACAAAAACATTTGTGTTGAATGAGCGCAGGCATTCCCATTTGAATTGAAGATGTCAATGACACAATTCATTTCTTTTGTTTGGCCAAATGAATATGACATGATTTATCACCCCGGTTTGACCTTTCACATACATGACAAAAGGCTTCAATATATTAAAATACTTTTGACAAAGAATGTGAGAATATTTTTGAATGTTGCCTTGTACCCAACAACCACCTTTTCATCTCTATGGTGCCACTTTTTTCAACAAAGAAAGTATGTGTATTGTATTCTTTTGAAAAATGTCTTTGTGGGGCCAATCTTCTTGGGTTTTGCTATAGTCTTTAGTTTTTCAACCATGAAGTCCATGCCATCATAAATTCCATCCAAACATGGTCAATTCATATCAGCATACCTAATTATACTCATGATGGTCTTAGTGAAACTCAAACATATGTCATGTCCCCAATTTGGGGCCCTTTCCATTTGGCGGGAAAAATAAAGCATTTTTAAATGCTAATATAAAAATAATAATATAATATTAAAAATAATAATAATAAAATAATAAATTTAAATTATTGTTAAATAACATTTAAATTTAGTTAAATATATATTATCTGTGCCGACCTGCTATAGCGATTTAATAATCTTTCTATGGCCGACTTTCCCTTGGAGCCACTATATATGGCGGATGCAGGGCATTTGTAGTTCATCATGAATTTGGGATTGGATCTCTGCCTAACACCGGTGAGGACGTAGTCTCTCACGTGTGGGCACTCAGGTACACTGAGGAATTCGTGTTAATTCACTATTCCTTCATACATTCACTCATCTCCAGGTTTTGTGTATTTGCATAGAGGAGGCGGATCAAGCTTTGAATAGCGAATGTACCATCATAGCCGAGTTAATACACCCCAAAGTCAGTGAATGGGGAAGCAATCACCGTCTCAAGCGATCAGGCCGAGCCTAACGGCTCTAGCCGGGTGGACACGCACAAGCCCGTTCATCATTGGCCACGCTTCAGGCTGCTTCCAGCATCATTCATTGTGGGAGACTCCGGGAAATTGAAGCATTAGCGCAAGAAACGCGTCACCCTTCAGGCCCGTATCACAAGCGAATATCATCCATGTGATCAATTCTGTGGCAGTAGTAGAACCATCTGAAGAAACCTGATCCACACTCGTCAAGGTGCAATCATCAGTCCGGGTATCTCTTTCAGGGCCATTCCGTATCACCTCCAGTTACCAATGCGTCCCGCACTACTTGACGCAGTCATCATCTTGGATCAGGCAGCGTACATCTCCCATGATCTATCTCTCCAGTCGCATGCACAGGGTTAAGAGGTCACGAGTAGCATCGTGCATCCAGGGTCAGTATGTAGAATGCATTGGACGATATTTTATCACTGTGTATGAGTATTGACTGCACATCTACTCTAGCTGTCAATTTACTGTTATGTTGAATCTGCTTACTGTAATCATCAGAATATTATTCATTATTTCTGAGTTAGCGATAAATTGTTACATTGAGTCTAGTTCAGAATCTGTGTTTGGATAATTCTGTTGCAATTGCCTGGGTTGAGTGATCGGGTATTGTAAGCAATTTCGTAAGTCATTGGTATCAATGAAGCGCAGAACCTTGATTTCAGATTGCTGTGTAACTGGAAAGTTTATCTATTGCAGACTTGGTTTTCTCTGAGGATTCTAATTTCAATTATATTGTATGTAAATTGGAAGAGTCCATTTGCTATTGTGGAAATCGGTACTTGGTACATTACAACATATTTCACGGAGACCATCATTTATCATCAAGAATTAGTACTTTGACTTCTTGATTTTTTGAATTTGATTGCCTCCATACACACCAAGGAGTGTCGGTGACCATGGTGTTTAATGGCTCTCACATCTTTAAAAGTCATTTTAAGATGAATGTGTGTGATGCAAATTGAGTCTCGACAACTGAACATGGTGTAAAAAAAGAAATCAAATTAAAAAATTAAAGTAGATATCAAAAAATTTCGAAGTATAATAAAAAATGAAATTATTTTCAAAAACTCCAAGTTGGAGGACTTGAAGATGGCTTGTTACAGATGATGATTTGTCACATATATTTGAATCTCGTTTCCCTCGATGTAGATTTTTTGACCCATTTGATTTTTATGTCAATCTTTTGCATTACCAAGTTGAGGGAGTGGACTATACTTGGTGTCCAAAAAATCTGCCCACATGTATTCTCTACTATTAAATGAGTTACCCTACATTTTTTTTGTTGTCTGTTATGAGTTGGACAATATTTTTGGGGTCCATCCTTTCAATGGATTCTACAAGGATCTTGACAATGAATTTTGCATTCTTCACTTACCCTTTACTGGTCCTAGTGCATAGGAGGGGCTGCCATTTGACTATTCAAGCTCTTATACTCATTTCTCACATTGGCCGCAACTCCAATGAAAACCTTCACCTCTAGGAAGTTGCTCAATTATGCATGTATGTTGCAAAAAGGTGACACTACATCAATTATGAACAATTTCTTTGTCACAGGGCCAATTTAACTAAAACTACCAGCCACTTAGTATGAATAACAAAAGAAGAAAAACATTACAACCATGTTACCTTAACTAAAGAAAGGGAAAAACAAAAAGGCATTATAACCCTTACGATACATATTAAAGTTTTTAGAAAAACATTCAAAACATTTTTGAAAAAAAGGAAAAAAAATTGGAAAAACTTTATTTTTATTGTTTTTTGAGAAATTTACAAGTCAAACATACATTTGATTAATAAATCTTGTCGATGAAGCTCTTTCCCACAGCATGGTAGAATCTTTTTTTCAAGCTTCAACTTTGAAGAAATATCCAACAACCTTCAAGAATTAAGAAATGGCAGCTGAGAGCAAGATATTTTGGGTCTCTTTTATTTGTGAAATGAGGGTAGAAATAAGTGACTTTAAACAAAAGGAGTGGAAAGGCATGCACCTTAGGGCAAAATTTGGTTTCTTAAGTGTTCTTTTGTTTTAGTTAAAAAAATTAAGATTTTTACCTTTATAACATTGGCAGCTGTTGGGTGCGTGGGCTGAACCCCACTGGACCAGAACTGGAACCTGAATCACGTTTCCTCAATTCAGCGACCTTTTCACAGAATTCAGTAACATAGGGCAGAACCCTGGGCAATCCCAGCGTGTACCTGGACTGGGTTCTGTACCCAGTTCAAAGTGGTTTGGGTATTGACTGGGTTTTGAGTGAATCTGATTACACACCCCACCACACACAATATTAAAAAATATAAAAAAATATCAATAATTGGCAGAGATATACAGAACTAGATACAGAACACACTTATAATTGATAACTGAGTTTCAACTTTTAAATGTTAAATATAAATGAAATTGGTTAGTGACTTATAAGTTACTTTTTAGGTAGTTAGGTTCAATGTTTGTATTATTTTATTTTCATAAGAAGTTGACTTTTCTGTGTTTCTATATTCTTTTGGGGGCGGGCCAGTTTCTTGGATTTGCCTGGGCAGGATGCAGGCGATCCCAGACTGTACCTGAACTGGGATCTGTACCCAGTTCAAAGTGGTCCGGGTGCTGGGTGGGTTCTGATTGAACCCGATGAGACAGAAATTTACTCAAGGCAATAATATTACAATTGAACAATTTTTATCAATTAATGATTTTATTCTTTTCACAGTTCTTCTATCTTTAATCTAGTACATGTTCAATATGTTGTTGAACTTGAATGTTAATATCAATATGAATAACAACATATAATCAATATACATACCTGGGGCAAAGGTGAACCCAGACTGTACCAGGACCAGGATTTGTACCCAGTTCAAACTGGTGTTAGTATGGGCTGGGCTTGAGTCAGCTTGGTAACATATGTACCTGAGACAACAGTAAACATTTTTGTTCTTTTCACAGTTTCGTTGTAATCATGAATCTCAGACTCTCAAGATTATGTTAAATGCAGGATGCATTCAATCTGTTCCCAAACTTGAATGTTAACGAGTAAAATGAATATCAATGTGAATAATAACAAATAATCAATGTTGCATTCTTGTCCAACATATTTATTCTATTTTAATAATAGAGTCCTTAATCAGTTGTGGGTCTTATCAAGATCTTGTTTGAAATTTTAGCATGCTATTCTTTTCATAGTTTTGTTTTAAGCATGATTCTCAATATTGTCTTTCATGCAGGATGTATTCAATCTGCTTCCGAACTTGAACGTTAATGAGTTAGTAAAGGCTTTTGCAGGTACATTAGTTTTGCTCATTTCTAATTGTAATGAATCAAAGAAGTGTGATTGAAATACTTCAAGCTGGAACAGATATATAATGAATGTGAGTTTTAGTATGTGCTAAGCTGTAGTTTTTTGCAGTGAAAACAAATGACATGATGCTGGTTATTTATCTGTCATCTCTCATTCGGAGTGTCATCGCCATGCATAATCTCATAAACAACAAGGTAATATTAGTACAACGCCTGGTATCCTTGGTGTGTGGTGGGACATATCTCTTAAATTTTATGCTAATATGTGGTTTTCTTTCAGATACTGAACAAGGAACATGAGAAACTTGCAGACGCATCATCTTCAGCCATAACAGCTGCAGCAGGGAGCTAAAGTTGTGGTTATAGGTGCATGCATTTTATTAAGAATTAGATTGTAGCTGGATTCTTTCCGGAGCTTGCCTGTTGCGGCTCAAAATGAATGAGCCTGTGCGGAAGTTTTGTGTACTTGCATCTTATATGCTTAATATAGGTGTATGTCTAGCAATTTTTAAGCTTACGGTGTTTTAGTCCAGCTGCAGTTCGGAATTATTAGACATTACTCTTGTTTCGATCTATTGATGGGCAACAGTTCTAGTTTGCAATACAACAATTAAAAAATTCTTAGTTCATTCTAAAATCTGCTGTAACGTTTGTATTTGACATCTCAAGTAAAATGAGTTTAACCAAACAAATATTTCGTTGGTGACAATTCCCAAGTAAATTGAAAAAAAAAAAACCTAGTTTTGATCTCCACTATGCTTTTCTGGGGATTTGAATAAAGTACATTTGGAGTTCTTGAGATGCTGAATGTGTCCATTGTAAACCCCTCTTTAATTTGCAGTAGAATGTGTCTAATAGAAGCTAATACAATTTTACCGTGGCTTATCTTAAGAAAAATTTGAAACATTCAGTATTGTATTTTTGGGTACACATTTTCCTTATAAGCCTTTCCTTAGACCAGTTTTAGTAGTCTATAAACAGAATACTAAAAAGTAAAAACAAATAATGGGAACTGTTAATAAAGATGGAAAATTACAATTAGTCTGTCAACTCTTCAAAACAAGGCAGTTGGAGCCCATCTGTTACTGGAAGGTTAAATGCAGAAAACAGTCTTCTGCTGTTTCAAATTATCCTGAAAAGCTCATATCTTTTTTCCTGAAGATATTTGACAATTTGACTGAACTAGGCCTTACATTTTTACTTGTATCTTGTTGTATAATTCTCTTATCCCCCGGGAAATATTTTAGACTTGCACATCTGTTTCTGCTAACAGTTTCATTGAGCACATCTCTTAAGATCTCACTTAACCTAGGAGGTTTTAAGATAGACCACAAGAGTATTTTTAGTGGCGATAAATGGTGATATCTTAATGTATTTATATTTATCCAAAGCATTAAGAACCAACCATTATCGATCTTGACTATTATTTATCTATCATGGTAAGTTTCTCATTATTGGATTACAAAAATTAGGAGATGTTCGAGTAATTTTTTTGGTCTAAATATTTATTTTGAGAGTTTAACGTGGCTATTTGTTTCTATTGGTTGGGAAAGCCATCCCTCTTTGCCAGTATTATGTTACACATTGTGTGCGGGCATCATCAAGTTTTTGCTCTAATCAGGTCACGATAATTATAATGATAGGTTAGTTTGATCATTATCTCAAGTTTACAAGTATTGTGATAGTTCGGCACGATTATGAATCACCATCATGGTAAGTTCTTGATATCGCTAGCATTGGAACTTGATGTAGAGTTGATAATCTTTGATTAAAAATATAAGTAGGAACATGCCTGTCATAGGATGTGTACTTGTACAAAGGTGGTTAATGGTCCTTACTCCTTACAAAAGTGTACTTTATATTTTTTTCCCTTTTACCCTTGTTCCTTCTTTCTTCTCCTTCATTTTCTGTTTCCTTTGTCACCTCCATGCCCCCTCATTTTCACGTGTTAAATCTGTAATCCAAATCATAATTCTCTTACCTCCACATGCCCCTTCCTTATTTTCAAGTGTTAAATCTGCAATCCAAATCATAATCCTCTCGTCATCCTAATGACGGATTATTGAATGTGATCCAAAACATCAATATATACACAGTTGAATTCAAAAGCACCGACCATAAAGTCCATAGTCTGGAGACAATAATCTCCATAGTCCGGAAAATCTATACCTAATAAAAACAAATAATTTAGAAGTAAAGATGGAGTCTTTTAGGTTGTGGCTTAGGGTTAACCTTGGCAGATCACTCCTTAAATAGATGTATCAGGAACATGATATTAGTTCTATAAGACTTCACATTTCAAATAAGTGGAGGTCAAGGTTTGTATGTTTGAATGGTACTAGAGTAACAAGGACATAATCAAAAGATGGACTTGCAATTGACTCAAGTTTAATTATCTGCTCTCACCATAATTTGGCTGATTGTGGCTTATTTTGCTCTTTCAGTGTGTCACTATGTTGTTGTTTAAGTTCACTTCGAATATGAGGCTTTCTAATGCAGAGCAGGGGTGGTCAACTCCAAAACAACCAATCTTTCAATCTTTCAAACATCCAATGGTGGGTTCTCTTTCACAAGCCTTAATTCTCCTAGTAGCCTTTCACAATTGGTTTTTCAGTCATAACTTGCAAAGTAAGCACGATCTTCAAAATGTAAAGACATTTTTAGATACCCTTTTCCTCATTTACAAACATATCTCCAAACTAGGGTATAGTCCTTTGTACGGAAACTTTAAAAAATTGACTATCCTTGTTCAAATTAGGTTGAATTGCTTAAATGGGCTAGGTAGCAATAGGGTATTTGAATTCCAGGGAATATTCTTGCATTCCAAGGCTCTAAACACATCACCTAGGGTTTGAATCATCAATTCCAAATAGATAGAACAATTTCCCAAAAACTTTTTAACAAAACCCTAAACCTATAGGGTTCCTAGGCCTTGTTGGGTGAAAATTATGTAATCACCTTTTCAATAGATTACACAACCTAGATTTCAACTACAACTATGTGAGATATAATCTCTCCTCTCAGAAAGGGGAGACACCCTTCTTACTGCTAACAGAAGTTAAGTAAAACTAACTAAATATTCACAAAATGTACACTACAACTACGAGATGGGGGGTGTGTGTCACATTCATACTTCTCTTTTTTTTCAGAGAAGATGTTTTATAATGCTTCACAGTTGATAGTTCTGATTCAAAATAATTTTAAAATAAAAACAAACAGTAATGCCAATACCTCTATCTTGTCAAAGCAAAGCGTAGAGATACCAGGTATGGTAATAATAACAATAAAATGGGAAAAGAAAGCTCACGAAGGCACAAAGTCATTTTGTAGCTTTTTTACCGATGTATTTGTGAGAGATGTACTGTTTATCATATTGGAAGCAAAAAGTCTTCTAGATACAACAATTCCACAAACAACATGAACAATTACAAGCACAAAGTCTTGTAGATCATTCAACAATAGTTACTCAAACATAAATGTAAATTCAAATAAAGAATGTAACACAAAGTTTACATAAATTTATTTGAAGCCCTTCAGATCTCATCTATTAATCACTGCCAATATGGTCTATCCACAAGATTATTGATTCCAACACAAAGTCTGGTATGCAATTCTCTTCTTTATTGATAAGATTTTCATTCACAAACATGAACACAAAGTTTCACAAATCTGCTTCAAAAAGGGCAGCACTTCGTTGCAAAATACTAAAGATTAAGATTACAATAGAAATCCTTCTTATTTATAAAAGAGAGGGAAGAACAAATCTAGGAAATTAGTTGAGCAAAATTAGGAAAGTTAGGTGAGCTAATTTAGGAAAATCTCACCTAACTTTGACTAAGTCAAAATGTTGTCCATCTTTGTAGAACTACATCTTAGATTTTTAATGTAATTACATTTGCTGAAAAGACATTTAAGATTTCAAAAACTATTTACAAGATGCATAAAGGGAAGCATCAAAATATTCAACACTGGAGATCAAGAGTTCATGGTTCCTTGCTTTAGGCGCGGAAGTCTTCATACTTCTTCTTGGTCCCCTGGAGGAATGCATCATCTGGACCAACTGCGTAATCTACAAGGGTGTGAACTCTTGTGATCAACCTTCTGGTAGATGAATGAATTTTCTTGCACCTGTGAAGATGCGTCTTGAGATTATCAAGAGTTAGCTGTATCTCATAAGTGACATGTATTGAGGCTTTTTGAAAAGTTTGCATCTTCAAATTGCTGTGTGACGGCTTCTTTATAGATCTCAGAAAGTTCACTAGATCAAAAGATGTCACCTTCAGGATCACTTAATGAAATCTGAAGAGAAACTGCAAGGATGGTGAATCAACAGATTTTAGCAGAAAAAATAGCATTGAGAAGCGTGAAGTGAACAAACGATGTTGAGCAAGCATGAAACGAGCAACTAGGCACAAAAAACGAAGTGGGAGCGAAGAAACGGGGTTTGGAGCGAAAATGGAGCAGTTTAAGGTAAAAACTGCCAAATGTGTAGGAGCGTTGAAAATCAACGCTCCTACACTTAGAGAGATGATTTCATATGTAAGGGTGCTGAAAATCAATGCCCTTACATGTTGAAAGATCTGCATTTCATGCACAAGTGCTGAAAAACACCAATCTGACATGTTTTGGAAGGAAATTGTATTGTGTAAAAGTGCTAAAAAACAACGCTTCAACATATCACATGTCAAAGTGATAAAAAACGCTTCTGCATGAAATATGTAAGAACGACGAAATTCAACATTTCTGCATGTGGGAAGGACACTTGAGATTTAAGATGTAGAAGCGCTAAAAAATCCCGCTCCTACATATGCTAGAAAATGACTAAAACCCCGCTCCTACATGTGCCAGAAAATGACTAAGGCATGAAATATGTAAGAGCGCTAAAAATCAGAGCTTTTACATGTGACTTGAGTTTTGAGATGTTGAAGTGCTAAAAAACCCTGCTCCTATATGTGCCAGAAAATGACTAAGGCATGAAATATGTAAGAGCGCTAAAAATCAGAGCTTTTACATGTGACTTGAGTTTTGAGATGTCGAAGTGCTAAAAAACCCCGCTTCTACATGTGCCAGAAATTGACTAAGGCAGTGCTAAAAAAATGCTTGTGCACAAAAGACTGAATTTGACAAAAATGCACAAGCTGATTTTTAGCGCTTGTGCACAAAAGATTGAATTTGAACAAAAATGCACAAGCGCTGATTTTTAGCGCTTGTGCACAAAAGATTGAATTTGACAAAAATGCAGAAGCACTGATTTTTAGCGCTTGTGCACAAAAGACTGAATTTGAACAAAAATGCACAAGTGCCAATTTTTAGTGCTTGTGCACAAAAGACTTAATTTGATAAAAATGCACAAGCGCTGATTTTTCAGCGCTTGTGCACTTTAAGGACTTAGAAAATTTATAACCTCAACATGTAGGAGCACTGAAAATCAACACTTCTACACTTTTGCCAATTTTCACAATTCCCATAGGCTGGAAGTTGACGAAGATACTCGTTTCAAAGCTCTTCGAAAGACGGACGAGGGAGGACACTCAAATAGACTGTTTGAGATTTTGGAACACACTTTGAGGTGGATTGAAATTTTCCTCGTTTTACGTGCTTGAACATCACAAACCTATGAAACAAACAAGTTTCGTAGGGGGTTATCCATGAATTGAGCGTTGCTAGATTCTACGATAACAGTTGGTTCCTGTTGGGGATCTTCCTTCAACCGTTCTTTGAACAAATGAAGGGAGAAGAACTCCAGAATTCAAGTGCCTTTATCCATCCATTGGGCATAGAGTCAGGGGATGACAACAAAAAGAAAATCTACGAAAATAAGATGCAAACTTGTGCAAATGCACTTATTGAAAAGGTAAAAACCTACCTAATTAAAACTAGCTATCAATGAAACCTTCTCAAATGAAACTGTTCACAGGTTCAACAAAATAGCTGCCTTTCTTCAATAGCTTGCAATGCTTTCCATGATCATGAGCAACTACATGTAGACGAAGTTGAAGCATTGCTTCATGAAAGAGATGAATTGGTTCAGATACCTCCGAAAACATATTAGATATACTGCTGCTCCAAAATGAATCATTGAATTCAGGCTGTTCCCTGCACATCTACAAATACATCTTTAGCTGCATCCTCAAGTTTATCTTCACGTTCAGGTACAAGTGAAACCTCTGTCTTCCCATTGGCCTCAAACCAAGCAAGATGTCTTATGGGACATTCCCTCGATCGGTCAAAAATTGAATGCTTCTTACTAGTTGCTACTTGAATAACTGATTCGTCAACCAAGACAACCTCATGCTGATCGGAATGATCTCCTTCATGTGATTCAGATGAAGATATGACTGCACTGCATACCTCAATATGTTGTTTGCCATCTTCAGACTTGGGAAAATCTGAATTATTTATAAGAAGGTCCTCATCATGCCTTTGGGAAGTTCTTTTATGCAACACGTGTTCAAGTTCATGACCTCGAAACACAGATGCATTCTTTTCAACTTGACTGAGACCTTCGTGCATGTCCATCTTTTCAGATCTCAAGACAAGATTGTCTTCATTCACTTGAACTTCAAAAAAATGATTTTCATCCTTCTGTTTTTCATCAATGGCTTTCTGAGACTGCATAAACCAGAATTGGGAGTCGCTAGCTATGTCTGCTTCCTTTTCCTAGAAGAGAATAGCGAGATCACTTGGATTGGAGTCAGGACGCTTCGCTACTGCTTTTACTAATGGTGCCTCAAGAGCAAGCCTCTTCAAAGGTGAAGATAACTTGTGTTGATTCCCAACAGCAAAATTATGAGCAACATTTAAAAGTGACCTCCTTGGTACATCCTTGCGAGGCACAAAAAACATGCCTTGAGCTAGCTTCTTTTTGAGGACAAGTAGCTCATTTACCAACCTTTGCACCATAGGATCCGTCCTTGTGATGGAAGAAAATAACTCCAAAGAAGGGCTTTCTTCAGATTCAATTTTTATTTGCCCAGCAAGAATGAGATCATCTTCAATTTCTGTCGCCAAGGTCTACACAACTGCAAGAGTAGTTGGGGCTGCTCTTCTCAATAGGAAACCAACCTCAGGCATTTGAGTATTTACAAAGAAACATTTCAAATTCTCAGCTATAGGTTGAGCAACAGTTGGAATTCTTCATGTCAACTTGTTGAAGTGAGATATGAACTTGCGCATAGGCATGTGAGATTCCTTCTTCAACTGGGTGAGTTGAGCCAACAAAGCATGAGCATCTTCAGGAGGTTTGAACCTTTCTTCAAACTTGGCTATGAGAGTTTCCCAATTTGTGATGTTACGTGGCGCCAGATGATAAAACCAATCTGCAGCGACACCTTGGAGAGTCTCCACAAACAACCTTACAAATACATCTTCGTGTTCAACACCATGAACTCCACAAGCGATGTAGAAAGCAACAACGAGCTCGTCAGGATGTTGTTGTCCATCACCAAAGAACTTGGGAAAGTTCTTCTGTGAGCCTTCAGGAAGAGCATGTAGGGGTAGAGCTAGACTTAACGGACCAAAAGCATTTCCCCAAGGACCTTGAGCAACCATTTACATATCCTTGGTGAAAGCTTGAAAAACTTACAAGAAAATAAATTACAATGAAAAAGGACATAGGTATACTTCAAATGAAAGCGTGAGGCTTTCAAATGCGTATCGTATCCCCAACGGAGTTGCCAAAAAACTGTTGGGTGAAAATTATGTAATCACCTTTTCAATAGATTACACAACCTAGATTTCAACCACAACTATGTGAGATATAATCTCTCCTCTCAGAAAGGGGAGGCACCCTTCTTATTGCTAACAAAAGCTAAGTAAAACTAACTAAATATTCACAAAATGTACACTACAACTATGAGATGGGGGGTGTGTGTCACATTCATACTTCTCTTTTTTTAGAGAAGATGTTTTACAATGCTTCACAGTTGATAGTTCTGATTCAAAATAACTTTAAACTAAAAACACGCAGTAATGCCAATACCTCTATCTTGTCAAAGCAAAGCGTAGAGATACCAGGTATGGTAATAATAACAATAAAATGGGAAAGGAAAGCTCACAAAGGCACAAAGTCGTTCCGTAGCTTTTTCACTGATGGATCTGTGAGAGATGTATCGTTTATCATATTAGAAGCACAAAGTCTTCTAGATACAACAATTCCACTAACATCATGAACAATTACAAACACAAAGTCTTGTAGATCATTCAACAATAGTTACTCAAACATAAATGTAAATTCAAATAAAGAATGTAACACAAAGTTTACATAAATTTATTTGAAGCCCTTTAGATCTCATCTACTAATCACTACCAATATGATCAATCCACAAGATTATCGATTCCAACACAAAGTATGGTATGCAATTCTCTTATTTATTGATCAGATTTTCATTCGCAAACATGAACACAAAGTTTCACAAATCTGCTTCAAAAAGGGCAGCGCTTTGTTGCAAATACTAAAGGTCAAGATTACAATAGAAATCCCTCTTATTTATAAAAGAGAGGGAAGAACAAATCTAGGAAATTAGTTGAGCAAAATTAGGAAAGTTAGGTGAGCTAATTTAGGAAAATCTCACCTAACTTTGACTAAGTCAAAATGTTGTCCATCTTTGTGGAACTACATCTCAATTTTTTAATGTAATTACATTTGTTGAAAAGACATTTAAGATGTCAAAAACTATTTACAAGATGCATAAAGGGAAGCATCAAAATATTCAACACTGGAGATCAAGAGTCTTCATGGTTCCTTGCTTTGGGCACAAAAGTCTTCATACTTCTTCTTGGTCTCCTGGAGGAATGCATCGTCTGGACCGATTGTGTAATCTACAAGGGTGTGAACTCTTGTGATCAACTTTCTGGTAGATGAATGAATTTTCTTGCACCTGTGAAGATGCGTCTTGAGATTATCAAGAGTTAGTTGTATCTCATAAGTGACATGTATTGAGGCTTTTTGAAAAGTTTGCATCTTCAAATTGATGTGTGACGACTTCTTTATAGATCTCAGAAAGTTCACTGGATCAAAAGATGTCACCTTCTGGATCACTTAAAAAAATCTGGAGAGAAACTGCAAGGATGGTGAATCAACACGCGTTAGCAAAAAAAGTAGCATTGGGAAGTGTGAAGCGAGCAAATGATGTTGAGCAAGCGTGAAACGAGCAACTAGGCCTGAAAAACGAAGTGGGAGCGAAGAAATGGGGTCTGGAGCGAAAATGGAGTGATTTGGAAGTGTTTAAGGGAAAAACTGCCAAATGTGTAGGAGCATTGAAAATCAACGCTCCTACACTTAGAGAGATGATTTCATATGTAAGGGCGCTGAAAAATCAGCTCCCCTACATGTTGGAAGATCTGCATTTCATGCACAAGTGCTGAAAAACAATGATTTGACATGTTTTGGAAGGAAATTGTATTTTGTGTAAAAGTGCTAAAAAATAGCGTTTGAACATATCACATGTCAAAGCGATAAAAAACAACGCTTCTGCATGAAATATGTAAGAGCGGTGAAAATCAACACTTCTGCATGTGGGAAGGACACTTGAGATTTGAGATGTAGAAGCGCTAAAAAACCCCGTTCCTACATGTGCCAGAAAATGACTAAGGTATGAAATATGTAAGAGCGCTAAAAATTAGAGCTTTTACATGTGACTTGAGTTTTAAGATGTAGAAGCGCTAAAAAACCCCGCTCCTACATGTGCCAGAAAATGACTTAAGGCATGGAATATGTAAGAGCACTAAAAATATGAGCTTTTACATGTTACTTGAGTTTTGAGATGTAGAAGCGCTAAAAAACCCCACTCCTACATGTGCCAGAAAATGACTAAGGCATGAAATATGTAAGAGCGCTAAAAATCAGCGCTTGTGCACAAAAGATTGAATTTGAGAAAAATGCACAAGTGCTGATTTTTAGTGCTTGTGCACAAAAGACTGAATTTTGAACAAAAATGCACAAGCGCTGATTTTTAACGCTTGTGCACAAAAGACTAAATTTGAAAAAAATGCACAAGTGCTGATTTTTAGCGCTTGTGCACAAAAGACCGAATGTGAACAAAAATGCACAAGCACTGATTTTTAGCGCTTGTGCACTTTAAGGACTTAGAAAATTTATAACCTCAACATGTAGGAGCGTTGAAAATCAGTGCTCCTACACGTTTGCCAATTTTCAAAACTCCCAAAGGCTGGAAGCTGACAAAGATGCTCGTTTCAAAGCTCTTCGAAAGACGGACGAGGGAGGACACTCAAACGAATTGTTTGAGATTTTGGAACACACTTCAAGGTGGATTGAAATTCACCTCATTTTGCATGCTTGAACATCACAAACCTATGAAACAAATAAGTTTCGTAGGGGGGTTATTCGTGAAGCGAGCGTTGCTAGATTCTACGATAACATGCCTAATTCATGAAGATATTAGGCTATGGAAACAATCTTGCACGTTCCAAACACCTTCCCCTACACCTGCAAGTTTATGAAAACAAAGAACAACCCTAATTCTTCCATTCCACCAAGTTTCAAGGGTTTTTACTAGGTGGAATGGAATTTATTGCATTTTATCTATTCACTACTACCCTAACTAGGGTTTCAACCAGTTTGAGAAGAAATACCTCTAATTTGAACAAATCCTAATGAAACAGATCAAAACCAAGTGCAATGGAAGGTAGATTCACTGCTCTAACAATCCCAATCGAATTCAAGCCATGAGAAGACCATACAAAACTGAACAATCAACTATATCAGCAAAATTGCGTTCAAAAATGCAGAAAGTAGAGTTTGTTTATTGATTAAATCTCCAAAATTCAACATCCAACCTTTCCTCCAACCACACAAGGATTTCTTAAAGCATTTACCATCATTCCCAATGGTCCACAACTAATTTTCAAATTACAAACTTAACTAAACACCATTAGACCTTGTTATGACAAAAAGTGTAAAAGTTGCTTTGGCAACATTTTGCAACTTGACAACATTTTACAACTACATACTAACTCACCCCCTAATGAATCAAACCGACCCAAACAAACATGAAATGGTCCTTAAAGACTTTATTACATGAAAATAACCCAGAACAAAACAAAGATCAACTTTTGACCCCTCTTGGGGCATGAAGACCTGGGTGCCCCTGCACCACTTTCTTAAACCTTCTTGGTGAAATCCTATGTTACATTGCACCTTCTAGGTGGCGTGGTGGGTATTTTGGTAGATTAACATTATCTAGGTAACCCGTTATTTTAATTTATCTCAAGACGAATAAACAATTTGTTTGAAATTTGAGTAAATTTTTGTGGTGTGTCATTTCATGTGTATTCTAGAATCAACAATATAGAGTTTGTTGACATCTTGTGTCTCTTGGCAGGATCTTGATATATAAACTGAATTGGACACTCCTCGATAGTTAATCGGTAATGGATTTTCACCAACTTTACCACAAGATGTCACAAAAATGAATTCTACTTGCAATTACCACAACAATTTAATCAATTTCATGTGCTTAAACTGGTAAAACATAGAAACACCCATAATACTGAAGAACAAGGAACTAAAAAGAAAAATTGACTAAATGGCAATATACCTTGGTGAACAAAACAATCTAGGATAATGGAGAAAGCTCCAAGAATAGTGAGCACTGACAACTCTTTGTTCCACTGAATCTAATCAAATTGCATGCAAATGCAAGACATCACACCAAAAACATGCTCTTTCCACCTACACATTAGTTCCAACACCTACAAACTTGTTTGCAACTCCACAACCCTTAGTTCAATTTCCTTGCATAATGAAACATAATATGAGGTACCAAAGAGAGTTGGCATTGACACTTGCCTCATGGGTTTATAACTCTCCCATGTCTTCTAAGGGGGCCAAAAGACACTTTAAACGTTTTGAATGCAAAAATAAGTGTAAAAGACTCTTCAACTTCCCCTCATGCCCAAAGAACGCAAAATTTTTGGTAGACATCAGGGTGTGATTTCATAATTGGTAGGGTGATTGCAAAATTGCCCTATGAAAATGAAACCACCACCTATTGAAATTTGACAACTTTTCAAAATTGTTAGGGGAAAAACGAAAAGGTGTCTTGTTATGAATTGGTGGTTTCGTCACCATTAAAGTTTTGCTTAGTTTCACTATCTTAACCTTGAGGGATTATTTAACCTCCTTGTGATAGTCCAAATCACCCAATGCTACATCCAACCTAGGTACAAACATTATAGCTTCAAAACCACTGAATTGCAATCTCCTAGACACGTGAAGTCTTATAAACAATCTTTTGATTAGTAATGGTAGTAAATGACCCTTTAACCAAGTTTTTTAGATTTCCTTGAAGGATCACACATTCCTAATAAGGAGGTAGGTACAAACATTATAGCTTCAAAAACACCAAATTGCAATCTCCTAGATGCATGAAGTCTTAGAAACAATCTTTTGATTAGTAATGGTAGTAAATGACCCTTTAACCCTGTTTTTTAGATTTTCTTGAAGGATCACACATTCCTAATAAGGAGGTTTTTGGTAGGCTTGTATTTCCCAACAACTAGGGAACTCAACAAATGAGAAAATTTCTTCACTATGCCTTCCTTTGGGTGCCACTTAGCCTTGCTTGGTAATTGGCCTTTCAACTCAATTGACCAAGTTTCCTAAATCTATCTTTGAGTTTTCCTTCTCTTATTTTGAAGGACATAATTTTGTAGTTCCTCTTGCGTGTTTGGAACAATATCTTCAATTGAAGGTAGCAAAACCCTCCCTTCTTTGTCAAAGTGTGGAATGCTCAAAGAGACATAGGTTCTCTATGTTTGCCATCGAATAAATCTTCATGTAGGATGGAAAATTAAGGCAAAAAAACATTCTTGCTCACCTATTTCGAGATTTAAGAATGGGTCATAACACAAGGGTTTAAGTTTTCTTGCTTGCCCTTGAATTCTCTCCTTACCCAAGTGCAACCAAATTCTATCATGCGTAAGCAATCGTGTAACAATTGAATTTCTGCAAAATTGATTAATGCAAGGCAAACATTTTGGCTTCTTAAAGAGCTCATTGAACAACCTTTTGATTTGATCCACAAACCCTTTCTCTTTGTTGGTGTGCAACCCATGAAGTGATTTCATCTATGTTGGGATATGTGTCATACACCTTGTACTCCTAGTGTTCAAAGTTATTTAATTTTGTATTTATTTGTTGTACCCACATAATTGGGATGTCCCACTTGGAGTGGCACTATGCATCACTTGTCATTTGAATTTGATGATTTATAAGGCTCAATCAATGCCATAGAAGTTGCTAAATGTAACTATGACAACTTGTAATATGTTAAAGAGTTGTCATTACAAAAAAAAAAAGAAACTAAAAAAAAACATGATAAGAGGGAGTTAAGTGTGAATTAAGATAAAATTGTTGAGCATCTTTCCAAATAGTAAGATAAGACCAAATGGAGCACTCAAGTTGGCAATAACAATTTTTATTTGCATTAACTCACCAAAATTTTGGGAATTGAATTTTATACATGGATTTGGATCAGGCTTGGACTTTGATGGTCACCCCTATCTGTCATATGAAAAATTTATGATGGTTTGGTCATTTAAATTCCTTTTATTTGATGTTTTAAGAAAAATATAAATTGTTGGGGGCAACCCTTTGGTGAAATGGTGGGGCTTCTTGCTTGTAGTGCTAACAACCAAAGTTCAAACCTTGCGGGTTTACTCTCTATTGCATCAACAATTGAGGAGCCCCTAAGATTTTGTATCTTGATTTACCCATGGGATGTGGAGTGGGGTATTTGCATTCCACCTAGGGGTACATCCCTAGCTTATTTTTTTGGAATAAATATAGTCTTCATATTTTGGAGCCGAATGGAGCGAAGGATTGGCGCTTGGGCAGATGAGGCGTATGCTACCCTACTGGCGTAGGATGTTAGATTCATAACTACCCAGGGGATTTTTAGAAGGACAAACCAGGTAAGGATAGAATGAGACACTCACAACAAAATCCCCTTTAAAGGCCTTGGCGACAACAATATTCACATGGACAAAAGTTTGGAAGGTGGGCTAAGAGGTAAAGAGTATGGTGTAAGAAATGGACAACACTTTGAGTGGGGTTGGAATAACAAACAGTGGTGTGATGGAAATGGTGTTTGGAGGAACAAGCTTGTAGGGAGATACCATCCCCACCAAGGATGGAAGAATGGGTCTAGGGTGTTAGGATTTGGGTATGGAAAATTTAGGTAACTTGTGGATTGGTTATGGCATAAGATGCATTGACAAGGGGTAGGGCAGGGGATCAAGTCAAGCATGGTGCTAGTGTTGGGACTGGGTTTTGGTATAAAGATAAAGGTAATGTGCCCGAAGGTATTGGAGAACAAACTTTTTCCTTGGCTATTGTGCAAATGTAGTGCCATTAGGCCAAAGCGAGAGGGGATCTCTACTTGGTTGCTATAAGGGGTTCCTAGAATCAAGAAAGGCCCTTCGATAGGGGAGAGATGGTGATTCATGGGGCGGAGCAAAGCAACAAGAAAAGGGGAGCTTCAAAGGGTAGAAAACCTTCAATAGCAAAGCCATAGTGATTCCAACAAAGGCATTGCAATCGACTAAGTGTCATTTGAAGAATTGTACTTTTTCACAAAATGGCATGGTCGTTGGATGACAAGAGAAAGAATGACCAAATGGTGGGCAAAAAGATGGGGAGCATAAGTGAAAATCAGATTCCTTCCCAACAATTTTCTATTGGTAGAATGTCCAACAATGGATCTTAAAAAAACCATTATGAAAGAGCAAGTGGTAACAATGGAAGGGGCATGATTTTATTTTAAGGATTGGGAACTGAATTTTGATCCATTATCCCATGAAATAGAGAAAATACTAGTTTGTGTAAAAGTCTTTAATTTGCCTATGGAATACTAGGGCAGAGAGGTGTTAGAACTAATTGGGGAGGAGTTAGAATCATTCATTGGTGTTGATGAAGATCTCCACCAAGGCGACCAAGGATCATATGCAAGGATTCACATGAAGACTAACCCCAAAGGAATGCAATGGGATGAAATAGAGATCATCACTGAAGTAGGTCACTGGAAGTAGAAGGTAGAAATAGATTTATTAGCAAAGGCCTCTAATCGTCCAAGGCTAAATAGCCCTAGAGTTAAGGGTACAAGGAAATTTGAGGAAGAGTGGGACTCTATGGTGAGCTCTAAAAAGATAGTCACCTATGGGTGAGGTATTCGAGGATAAGGCTAGGTGTATAGAGGTAGAGATGCCAAATCTAGTGTTAGAGTAGAATGCAAAGTTGGTTGCAACAAAGGATAATAAGCAAGATCAAAAGAGCATTGAAGGGTTGGAAGGAGGCACTCAAACAAAACCTTTAGTGGAAGGAGGCTTGCTACATGAGTTTAATGAGGTTGAGACAATTTTGGAAGTTGGGCTTGAGCTGCTAGGCCTAACACATAGTTTAAGAGTAAGTCTAGATAATGCAAAAACGAAGAATCTAGAGTTAGGTGTAGGGGACAATATCCCAGGTGGATAGTTCTAACATAGCGGTAGGAGAGTTGATAAAAGAAGGAAAATTTTGTGTGGAGTAAGCGATTACTAACCAAAAGGATCAAAGGAGGTTGCAAGCTTAGTGAAGCCCTCCAAGGAGATAGAGAAATTGGGGATAAAGCAGCTGGACCTTGCAAAAAAGTCTCTACATTACGGGGATGGAAAGAGAAAAGGTAGGAAAACAAATCAAGAAAAAAGAACATTGATGAAGATGTTGAAGGTCAAGTCAAGGTCACCAGGATGCTAAGATCAAGGAAGGGAATCTCTCTTTTCGGGGAGCCATGAGGATATTATCTTGGAATGTTAGGGGCTTAAATGCCCCTAACAAAAAGCGCTTGGTTAGGTGATGTATGGAGGTGTCTATGATAGACATCTTTTTAATTTAGGAATCTAAGATATCTAGTTAGGAAGTTGAAATGTTCAAAAAGAAGTTGATCATACTTTGGAGAACACAATCAATCTACATAGAATGGATTGTGGAAAGTAAACAATGGCTGGCATGTAAGGTAAGGATTTTATCTTCAAATTTAGAGTTTTGTTTAATAAATGCATATGGCCCAGTTCCATGCATCAAGAGAAAAGAAACCTTGGGGGAACTAAAACTTTCTTAGCCACATTGCCAAATGAGAAACATCTATTGGGTGGGAACTTCAATGCCATTCTTCACAACCATGAGAAAAGTGGGGGAATTCAAAGGAAGTATCAATCACAAATTGACTTTGAGGTGTTTTTGGACAATAATCTACTAATAGAGATCCAAATATCCAATGGAACTTACACTTGGATAAAAAGGAGGATAGGTTTTAGCAATATTGTTGAGAAACTGGATAGGTTTCTATTCAAAGGAGATTTGGATCCTTACCCTAATCCTTCAAGGGTTGCATTATGCCACAATTTAGATGAGATCATTGCTCGATCCAACTTAATATTTTAGGGGACAAAAGGCCAATCAAAAATCCCTTTAGAGAATATGTGAATGAGAGACCCCAACTTTTTTAATATGGTTGACCAATGGTGGGATGAAGCAAAACTAGTAGGATCCAAGATGTTTTGTGTAGTAACAAAGCTAAAACTGATTAAACAAAGGTTAAAATAATGGAACAAAAACCAATTTAAAGACATATTTGAAACAAAAAGAGGGTTAAAAGAAGAGCTGAGTGCCCTAAATGAAGAAGTCCTCATATTAGGGATTTATAGAGGAAAATTTCTAAAAGAGGAGTTGTTAAGGAACTACGAGGAGGTGTTGTCTAAAGAAGAAACCTTTTGGTGGCAAAAGTTTAGGGAAACAAGGATTAGAGATAGTGATGAAAACACAAAATATTTTCACAACATAACAAAAGTTTGCAAGGACAACAATAGAATCAACAAACTCATGAAAGATGACGGTGAGATCCTAGAAAGTCAAGAAGAGTTTGGTAAGGAAGCAATAGCATAGTTGAGAAACCTTTTAATAATTGGGTCGAGTCTAATTTGAATGCCCAAAGATAACTTATACAAGGAATTCCATGCTTGGTCTCAGATACACAAAATAAAATGTTGATGGAAAGCTTTACGGAAGAGGAGATCAAGCTTGCTCTAAATCAACTCCATCCGAACAAAGCCCCCGGTCCAGATGGGTTCCCAACTAGTTTCTCTTAGAATTTCTAGAATATAATGGGAAAGGAGGAGGTGGTAGCAGTAGAGGACTCAAGGATTTTTGGTAAGGTGCTAAAAGAAATAAACAATAATTTCATTATCCTAATCTCCAAAAAATAAAAACCAATGTTTTTGGATGATTTTCTCCCCATTTTGTTGTGCAACATTATATACAAGATAATGGCAAAAGCAACTACAAATAGATTGAAGCATATTCTCCCAAACATCATCTTAGGAAAACAAATAGGGTTTGTGCAAGCAGATCAATCTTGGAAGGGGTAATAATAGCTCAAGAAGCAATTCATTTTGTTCAAAACACAAAGAAACAAAGTATGTTGATAAAGATGCATATTAAAAAACATACGATTGTGTGGATTGACACTTTCTTTTCAAGGTCCTCAAGGAATTTGGATTTAACAAGACTTGGATAGATTGGATTATCGCTTGCCCAAGATTCTCGATGCTCTTAAACAATTCCTTTGAAGGTTTTTTTGAAGTCTCTAGAGGAATTAGACAAGGCAACTCGCTTTCCCCATTCCTCTTTATCATCATGTCAGAGGTTCTGGGAAGAGCTATTACTCTAGCAGCAACAAATGGTAGAGTAGAGAGTATTCAAGTAACTAGCAACATGCTGACAACTACACATCAACAATCTGCAGATGATGCTATGCTCTTTGGAGCTGCCAAGAGAAGAGAGGCATTACAATTAAAAGCGATCTTAGATGTGTGTGCAACTACATCAAGGTTGGAGGTGAGTGTCAATAAATCTGAGATATATTTATTTTACACAAATCCTAAAAAAATAAAAATTATAAGGGCTCTTAACTTCAAGAGAGGACAATTACCTTGCAAATACCTAGGGCTTCCCCTCGCGGCAGGCCAAAGATTTAGGAAAATTTGGGATCCCCTAGGTGTCAACATTGATAGTTGATTAGCATCATGGAAAGGACAATGGCTATCATGGGCTAGGAGAATAACCATGCTCAAGGCTATTATTTCTACTATCCCAATTTACCTATTATCTTGCCTTTCTCTTTCAATAGGGGCAAACAAAAAATTAAACCAAATTATGAGAAAGTTCTTTTGCAAGGGACTTCTTAGCAAAGCAAGATTGCTCTTATAGCTTGGGAAAAGATTTGCAAAGCAAAGGAGGTAGGAGGTGTTGGACTGAAGGATTTGCTAAAACAAAACAAGGCTTTAGGTGCTAAGCTGATATGGAAAATGTATATGGATCCAAATCTAAAGTGGGTCAAGCTTCTCTGGAACAAATATTTGGGTAGCGATGATCCTACAAGTACTTTTATTCATAGGTTTTACCTCAAAGCTTGAAGATTAGGAATTTAATGGGGTGTTGTATAGATCTCTAATTACAGGTTACTTGTCTTGAGATATACATGGTGGGAAATCTGCCCTCTTTTGGGAGGACTCATGGGGTGGTTTCCCAAGTTTGGATAGTTTGGATAGTTTTTTGAATACGAATAAGATAAAAAGACTCTTGGTGCAAGCTTGGGGACAACATGTAAGATACTATATGCAAATGAATGAGAAAGATTGAGTTTTGATTTGGTAATGGAAAGACTTGAGATCATTGGATTTGCTGCCTAAGGAAGTTGCGAAGTTGGAGGATAGTATAAAAAATAGAGAAATTACGCTTCGTGAAGGTAAGGACACAATTGTCTGGAGTGGATCGAAGTCTGGGAAGTATAGCCTAATGCAAAAGACAAATACATTTTTTTACAAAAGGACAATGGGATGACGTCAGTACTCCTGCATCTCTGTTGGCATAAACTCTGCCTTTCGAAAGCTAGAATCTTTACTTAGGCAATGCTACAAAACAAGATACTAACAACAGATAAGTTTATTAAAATGGGTTATCAGGGCCCCTCCAGGTATGTTTTATGTAAAGACAATGAATAAAATACAAACAATTTATTATTAGGATGCCCTTTTGATTAGGATTGTTGGAGGTGGCTGTGTAATTAGGTTGGGCTGGTGCATTGCCTAATGACATTCTATGTTTGTTTAAAGCATGACCCATAATTAACAAGGCTGCAACATTCTCATGCCTTGGAATTATTTTCCCCTCCATTATACTGTGGGAAGCATGGAAGGAGAGGAACCAGAGGCTGTTTCAGGAAAAGGAGATGAGTTTGCCCTCTTTTTTAAACAAGGTAGGAGTAGCCATTGTGGAAGTGGTGATGTGATGAACTTGACCCCGTGGACCAGGACTATGTCGTTTACCCAAATCTGACAAGGTTATTTGTCAAACTTATCTGACGATCTGCTTTGTCCTTTGTATATGCAGGGCAACTTACAATAAATATCACCATTTCAACTACAATGCAAAACTTGCTTATACTGGATTTATTATGACTACAGTAAATAATTCTGACAATAAGCCGTCTTCATTCAATATCTTCCTGAGAGCCTTCGACTATCAAAACAAGAATTTTAAGAGATACAATGCCAACATTTACGAGGAGCGGCTATATAGAGGATCCGTTCGCATTGTGATATACATGATCTCCAGCACGCATACTATATGCAACCATGTTGATGCTCGATAGAGCACAAGTCGATTACATCGCCTGGTGCTACTGTGAAATGGAATCGGAAGATATGCTACAGACGCCACCTTCAATATAGACGGCAATGGAAAATGGGAATATTGGATCTGAAGCGTGTGTTTACCGAACAAAATCATCGACATGCCACTTCAACAGTTGCCACAATAAATTGGCCTCATATGAAAATACACGGCTTTAGCCATTACAGATAGTGTGAGTAAATCACCGATCAACAAGGATACAAATGCATCCAGTATAAGAAATACTTCGATCAATATTAATTTGCAAGGCCACTACATTAATAGGTAGTCCCGGTTTGCATATACGCAATGGAATATGAGAGCGATAGTGAAGACTTTCCCGTGAGTATGAACTACCCAGATCATAAAGACAGACAGTCCCGATAATGAAGTTCCGACTATTTGTTGTTTTTTTTCTTTATTCCCGCCTCTGATTTCTCTTTCATTCCAAATCGCCTTAATGAATCGTTCTCATGTGAACATTCGCGGCAAAAGTAAAACCGAACTGTGCCGAGTAAATCATTACATCTTCTCAAGTCGACCATGTTCAGGTTTTCGCCCAAACATTACACACATCCTCTGAGAGGCTACGTTCTCAGATGATTCCATTACCAAAGTTCAAAACTCCTTCATTCTTCCGTGATGCCAAGCCATTCTCCCCCAACACCATTTATTCATCAACTTTCAGTTTCGTTTGAAAACTGAATGATTATTTTATTAACTTTTAAAAGCCATTTATTTATTAATTAATCAAATAATTAAAATGTCTTTTAAACTTTTAGAAATAAATAAAGGCAAATTAAATAATTAATTAATTAATTAAATTAAGCGAGCCTTAAAATTGAGGGGACATCATAGGTGAAATCCAAGGTGGTTAGCCAGAATAATTATAATCCTTCTTTCATTGAGTGGGTCTCTAGAATGTGATTGTCATGGTTTGGTCTTTGCATCCCATCAATTGTCGGGATGGGTGATAAAAAAGCCTAGTCATTGAGAACTAGTGCTAAATGGACTCCACCCAACCATGGTTGGTATAAGTTGAACTTTGGTGGGGCCTCTAGGGTTAATCCTGGACCCTCAAGTGTTGGTTGCATAATAAGAAATTGGGAAGGTCAAACGGTTGGCAGGCTCTCAAAGTCTCTTCCATCAAGAACAAATAATAAGATAAAGTTTCAAGGCCTCTATTGCAAGAACTCATTATAATGAAGGTTGAAATAGAAGGGGATTCTACTTTAGTAGTAAATGCAATCAAATCCAAGAAAGTGATGAATTGGAAGCTACAATCGTTCTTGGACATGGAGATTGAGGCTCTACACAACATTTCTAATTTCTCCATAAAATATGTCTACAGAAAAGCTAATAAGTAGGTAGATGGTTTAGCTAATGAAAGGGAAGATGGAATAGCTAATAAGAGTTTAGGGGCAAGTTAAAGAGCTTGCCCCACATTTATGAAGGTATGGTGGCAACCATAACAACTCCTTGAATTGGTGTTTACACATGAAATTTCTTCAATTATGTCACATTTACCCTCAAATTCTCGCACATTTATTGCAATAAAGGAAAGTAAATGCGAAGTGAACAACTTGCATCTTATAAGGACGAAGGATTTACCATTTATTCTTGAGCGCTGAGAGCATTGGAATTCAGTTTGCTAGCACAAATGGACATGCCAATTAGGTTGAAAGCCCAAAGAGGAAAATGGTGTTTTTGGGTGTTCTCGCAAACCTCAGGTTATGCTCGATCTTCATGGTGGATGACATATTAGCATTGGAAACGATCAAACTGGTTCTAGGGCGTAGGAGTATGCGTGCTGATGATCGTTACAGGGTGAACACCCAACATTTCGTTGTAGTTTTTAGCATCCTTGTTGGACTTCAATGCGTCGAAACATATGGTTTTAGCAATCACAACTCTTAAATCAAACCAAAGTTCCTAGGGGATGTAGAGGAGGTGATTACGGTGGTGCATCTTGGTGCCGGGGTCCTGAGGTCGAGAGACTTCCATAGGCTTTTCATTCCAAGTGAGCTGGTAATTCGTCTCCCCTTTCTGCTTGACATCAACGAAGTGACATTGGCACATCATAGAGCTTGAGCTACATGGGGTTTCAGTTTCTTAAAGAGGTATCTTTTGCTGGTACCAGTGAGGAATGGGGCGTGGGTCAGAGAGTTCTTCGTTTATGTCTAAGAAATTGCTAGTGGTTGAGGTGCGATGAATGATGATACTCTATTTTGGTGCATATGTTTTTTTGTATTTTGCTCAGGCAATATAACAATAAGCAATTTTTTAGAATATCTTAGGGTTGGTTGAACATTTCAAGCCATATCTACTCAGCCCTACATGACCTCATTCGAGCAGAAAATCTAAATTTGGATGTCATGAAGCTTTGTATCCTTGTGATGCCCCAGCAACTCACTGTAATATAAAACCTCATTCGAGCAGAAAATCTAAATTTGGATGCAATAAAGCTTTGTATCCTTGCGATGCCCGAGTAGCTCACTGCAATATAAAATTGTTTTTTGATTAATATAATCTATCTTACATATCAAAATAAATAAAATAAATTTCTAAAAAATGTTTAATTTATGAAGAATTTTTTATATAAAATATTTTGTATTAATTTTTTAAATCCATTTTATTAATCATACATATCACATATGAAAAATAAATTTCTTCAGCATTTTGTGAAAAAATTGTAAAGTTGACCCCCAAGAACATGAAGCTATCTGAAAAGCTCTGCAACTAGGGTGGCGGCCACGCTATCCGTCCTTGGTCTCTGTGAAGTTGCAGGTGGGGGAGGCCCTATCCTCCTCCACACAGGTTTTCCTCATGTCTTCTTGTATGCCTGCTATTGTGGTGGTTTATTTTTTACATTTTCTACTTGGCTCTAGTTATTAACTTCACATGTGTGGATTGTCTTCTCCTCCGCTTGCACTGTGTACCATCTGAGGGCTCGATCCTTAGGGGAATTTATGGATGGGGGTCTGGACCCCCCTACCCAACAGGTAAATTCAGAAGGGTTGTCCTCTCAGGGAAAATCGTTTAAAGAAGCAATTGAAGGCAACAAAGTGGTTATTCTGGAAAGTGCCATTTTTGTTGTTGCGGACAAACAAGCCGAAGTCAAGGTGGGTGACAATGGAGGAGGAGAAGGTAAACCTCCTGGAACCCTCGGTTTCGCTAAACTTGTTCCTAACTCTGAGATGAAAATGGTTATAAAATCTGAAAAATATAGGCTTAAAGATGTAGCCATTTTCTTTGTTGTTGTTGATATTAGAAAAACTTCGACTAGGAAATATTTAGATGCTTGGTGTTCAAATATATGGCTTTCTAAATTTGGTATTTAAATCAGTTATTTTAGAATGCTCTAGAGAGGGATTTTTGTTGTTTTATTTAAAAATCATGAAATGCAGGGCAAAGCCCTTGAAAAATCCTACTAGAATGTTGGTGGGTATGTCTTCCGCGCGCTGGCTTGGTCTCCCTCGGTGATTGCTAATGAAGTCCTTGCCCTCTCCTGCCCAAGATGGGTAGTGGTTAAAAATGTGCCACCCGACTTTTGGAAATTAGTCCCAACCCTGGTTGCCCCATTCGGAAGTGTTCTTCGAATGGACGAAGCCAAAGCTTCCCTTCTGCACCTAGATGCTAGAGCCTTGGTGTCTCTAAACCTCGGGGTTTAGTTTCCACTTGGAATCCTCATTGAGAATGAAGAAAGGCTTATCAGTTGCCCTATGGAAGTTCTGGGCAGTATTAATTCCTGCTATTTGTGCCACGAAGAAGGGCATATTAGGAAAAATTGTCCCTTGATTAAGGAAAATATTGGAAAAAGCCCTAGCAATCCCAAAAGCGGTCAGGTGGCTAACCATGGTTTGAACTATGATTCGGCTTTGGCTAGAGCAGAGGAAGTCTTAATCTCAAATAACGACTTTGCAGAGGAAATTCCTGACTTGGTGGTGTGTGTGAAATTGGGAGATTAGCAAATCAATACTAAAACACACAAACATCAATGAGACGTATTATATTAGAGATTTAATCAGTAAAATTGAATCAAGCTGAAACAAGATTAAATTCCTAAAAACGTGCCATTGTCCTCTATTCTTAAGGGTTTATTAAACCATTTGGCTCTCATATTTTGTATGTGCACTATGGTTGTTAAAATGACCACTTAAGAAACGAGATGTTGTTCGAAAATGTAAGAAATCTAAATTCCTACATGCAACTATATGATAAAAGCCATGGTACTATGATAATGGTGATATTTTGACAAATGGATAATGATGTTAGATTTATACAATGCAAATGCTATGATAGGAAACTAAAATGATTCTGCATATGCTCAAATATAAACTATGAATATGATAAACTAAAATGCAACTATAAAGCAAAGCATGATATAAAATGCAACTATAAAGCAAAACATGGTTCTAAGTTAACATGATGCTACAATGCAAACTTGTTAAAATGCTAAACAATGCTATAAGACTCCAAATGCTCCAATGGTTCAAAAGATATTCCTGTATAATAACTCTACTCAAATGTGGGATGCCAAATACTATAGCCAAGGGTTGTATTTATAGGATTTTGCAAGCATCTTGTGATGTGGCAACGATCGACAGTCTAGATTCAAGCATGAGGGATGGACGGTTGAGATGGAAAAATCTTGGAGAATGTCCCCTTGACCAAGGGCAGCATGCCAAATGGATGGAGAATCAAGTGTGTGAGGAATAAGCCATGTGTTTGAAAGTTTGTTGAAAATAATTCAAATTAAAAAATTAGAATTATTTAATTTCATGTGACCTTGGTGAGGTGGCATGAAAAATTGTAAACATGTGCTGGAATTCCAAATTTGGGATTAGTGAAAATTAATTAAATAAAACAAACTTATAGAAATTTGTTTATTTAATTAATTTAGAGGAATTGTGATTTTAGATTTGGAGAATTAGAAGACATGAACTATATAAATAAATTAAGAATTTATTTATAAGTAGAAGAAATATTAATTAAATAACTAGTATTTAATTAATTAAATGTCTTGACTGTTTTTTAGGTGTATACATTTTGCCCCTCTTTGAAGTAATGTGTTTACACGTTGCTTCAAAGAAAAATTTGTTGCTGATGTCGACAATTTTTTTTTCAATGCCCTAGACGTTGATTTTCAAGTGATGACGAATATATGCCCCCTCGAGAGATAAATCGATGAATTTTTGAATTTTTAGGATTTTTTGGAAATTTTGATGATTTTTCGATGATATGATGAGGATCTTTGAATTTTATGCTTCAGAAACGATTTATCTCCTAAAAAATAATGTTAAAGCCACCAGGTGATGAAATAATCAATTAAGCCCCCTTTGAAAAATAAAATAAAACAACCCCATAAAAAACCCTCTTAATTAACCTTGAAAATGTTAAAAAGGTGATTTGAAATTTCATTTGTGCATTTGCAATTTGGAGAACTTGAGAGTGATTGAGCAACCTAGCACTTTGGAGCAGAATGATGATCCCTTACCACACACACTAATTTGAGCGGGTCAGGCGTCACAACCGCTCGACGACATACGGTCCTCCGGTATGTACCCCTTGAAACTGCCTTGTAATTTACGCATTTGATTTTCCCTCCATTTTTCACATTTTAAATTCAGATTTATTAGTTTAGCGCATAGGATTACCGAAGTAGCACATAGAATGTCTGTTCTAGTGCATAGACCATTTTAGCGCATAGGCCAACCAAAGTAGTGCATAGGAGAACTAAAGTAGTGCATAGACAACTTTAGCGCATATGCAACCCGAGGTAGTGCATAAGATAAATGAATTAGCGCATATGTTCCTGTAGTGCGTAGGTAACCCGAAGTAGCACATCAATTAAATGATGTAGCGCATAGAGTATTTCAGCGCATCAGGACCCTATTCCAGCACATACGTGAAATGTTCCAACACATAGAGTAGTTCAGCGCATTGAAGGTCTGCTTTAGTGCATTGATGAATTTCTCTAGCGCATCGAGTTTTTCAGCGCATTGGAGCATTGTTTTAGCGCATTGGGGAAATTTGATGATTTTCTTAATTATACTACCTGATTTCGATGATGTTTGATCGTGTCAACCTTTGTTTTGATGATGATTGAGTTGATAGATTTATATGTTCATTGATCTCATGATAGGTGAGATTCAATGATAGGATGATGATAATTGACCTCATGATAGACGAGAATCAATTATAGTTTGATTGATTAATGGACCTCATGATAGGCGAGGTGCATTGATTGATGAACCTCATGATAGGTGAGGTTGAATTGATTGATGAACCTCATGATAGGCGAGGTTGCATTGAGTGATGAACCTCATGATAGGCGAGGTTGAATTGATTGATGAAGCTCATGATAGGCGAGGTTGCATTGATTGGTGAACCTCATGATAGGCGAGGTTGAATTGATTGATGAACCTCATGATAGGCGAGGTTGCAGTTGATGAACCTCATGATAGGAAAGGTTGATGGATAGATTGATGCTCATGGGATTTGATCAAAGTCTCACCAGAGCTGATTAGATTGATAGGCTGATTGATTTTGATTGATGTCATTTGATTGATTGATTGGCTGATTTGCGATTTTTGTGATGATAGGATCCATTGACCAGTTTACAGATTTGAGAGCACTTTCCTAGGACGTGGGATTTGATTTGACACTTGATGTAGGCTGAGAGAGGCATCATTGCACAATGTGGTCTGTTGTCCCTACTTGATATGCCCCAAATTAGGCTCAACAGGGGTTTGTTGACAACGTTATCAGAGAGGTGGCATAGCGAGCATAACATCTTTCATTTTCCTACCGGTGAGATCATAGTTACGCCAAAGGATGTATATCGGATTTTACGGATACCTGTGGTTGGAGAGCTTATTTTATATGATTCTCAGGAGTAGGCGGTATCGAGGCACTTAGGAGATTATTTGAGGATGAGCATATCTACGACTACAAGATTTCGTGGAGGGACATGGTTGATGGTTATGCGACATTGCCTTCTGTTCTTTCCGGTTTTATTGGAGGGTTCCTTTGTCCTGATCATAGGTCAAAGGGACTAGCAGTTGGATGGGGGTGGATTTTGGAGAGCATGCTTGCTCAGGGCACTAGATATGCGTGGGGATGCTGCATGTTCGAGCATCTATACCATGATCTCACTACTGTATTTGACTCCATTTTTTGATGAAATTTTGTTGAACTGTCGACAAACTATTGTCAAAATTCTGACGAATCACTTGAAATTTTTTTGTCAATGAATTTTTTGTCAGTTTCCCGACAAGCTGTAAAACATTGAAATCACGACTGAACTTCGTCGGTTGCCACCACAAAAAAGAGACTTGGTGTTCGTCGTAATATCGACAAATTTTTTGTCAATTTAGTGATGAACAATAGCCATAACACACGTGGCATGCCTTTTCCAAATCATCGGAACAACATGAGAAGTTTGTTGCAATTGCGACCAAGTTTCGTAGAAAGTCCAACAAACATTCGTCGTTTCTTTGATGATCTCTCCATCGGGAGGACTGACTTGTGGTCTCATCGACAGAGCATGAGGAAGTATATCGACGAGACTTATACCATCGGGGTAAGTTCTGAATGTTTACCCGACCCGCTATGTCTCACCGATATATTCCCAGTGCTCCTGTCGGTGAAAGAAATGATGGTCTCGCCGATGAAACTTCATCGGTGAGACTTAAACGTTCGGGCTAGCATATATTTTTCATGCCGAGATGACTTGTCTTGTCGATAAATTCTCTTCATCGATGAGACCATAAGCCAATCTCCCCAATATTCTGACAAACATTCATCGTTTGTTCGACGATATCGCCATCAGAATGAGATCAAAATTGTGTCGGAGCTATAGCAACCTCGTCACACTATTTTTTTTCGTCGGACTGGTTTGTCAAAATTTTGACGAAACAACATTTAGTTTTTTAAGATTTATCGGGAGGATTGACTTGTGGTCTCATCAACAGAGCACGAGGAAGTATATCGGCGAGACTTATACCATTGGGGTAAGTTCTGAATGTTTACCCGACTCACTATGTCTCACCGATATATTCCCAGTGCTCCTATCGGTGAAAGCAATGATGGTCTCGTCGATGAAACTTCATCGATGAGACTTAAACGTTCGGGCCAACATATATTTTTCATGCCGAGATGACTTGTCTTGCCGATAGATTCTCTTCATCGATGAGACCATAAGCTAATCTCCCTGATATGTCTTCTTTAGTAATCCTGATCGCTACAACAATTTTGATGTCTCATTGATGTGCTAAAAAGTGCTTGTAACCCATAATAGGTTGGGAAGACCCATACCAGCTCATGCCAATGTGATTTGTTTGCCACAATATCTTTGATCAGAAGGATTTTCAGGATTAGAACGAGGTGACCGTGGGTAATTATATTTTGTAGGGCCAATTACATCCTTTTCTAACTCAAAATGTAGTTATTATTGAGAAATTTACATGAGTAAATCATTATAAATTTTTGAGTAAATCATTATATTTTGCAGGGCCAATTCACATAAACTATTCAGAACTAGGGAAATACAGAATCAATGATACCTCAATTGCTGAACTAATCATTTGAATGATACGATAAAAAAAACTTGCTCTTTCAACTTCAAATGAATGCCATTGGAGAAGTGACTTATAGATGATACATATAGCTATAGGTCTTCCATTACTAAAGCCAACATCTTCTGTGATACACTTGATTAATGCATCTTGATTTTCTTGAAACCAAAATAACAAAAAAATGTAGTGTAAGGGAATAAAAAAATCGCTAGAGCTTTATAATATAATGTGCCTAAGCAAAAAAGTGATATAACTGGAAATACAAATAGAAGAGATAGATACTCCTCCAGAAGGTCAAAATCATATACTTGCTGCCTGTCAGTGAGAGTCTTCTGTGGCCTCTACTCTCCATCAGTGAGCTCTTTCAAGGCAGACATAGGAGTCTGTGAATTCTGCCAGACACATCTATTGGTTAAAATATTATTGAAAAATAATATTAATTATTTAAAATCAAGAGAAGGAGATAACTAAAATTATACATAAAAAGATATAATTTGTTTATATTGGACAACCGTGAGTGTATGATCATGATGGCATTTACCATTTTAAGGCACAAAAATGGACAATACATAATGACAAGTGGAAACTTAACCTCCTTGAGTTAACATCACAAGCCAAACTAGCTTCGGTCTCTACTAAACAATGTTGCAAGATCATTGCCCACACACATAAATTTGTGCTTCTGACAGTCAACAAATGCACCTACACAAGCAAGTACACACAATAATAGTGCTCACAAATATGCCAACCCCATTGCAGCAAGAAAGGTTCGACAAGATATTGCAGCAATAAGAAGACATATTTCTATCCCTCTCAGTCCTCTCTCTATCTCTTTCTATCCATATATTTCTATACCTCTATCACGATCTCCTAAATATATATTTGTATCATAGAGTAGTGAGGTTGGTATGAAGTAAGATTTTGTGTTCCACTTTTCTATAGCAGTACCTATAGGTGCTCAGGGTCATGCTGTGTTTTTTGCATTTATCAACGCATCTCTCGTGGGTACTTCCTACGTTTTTTTTATGCACATCAGGATATCTTTTGTGAATAGTCCCTGCATTTGTTTTAGGGAAATTGGTATATTTTTCATGCATGCTTCTTGTGTTTGTTTTAGGCAAATCAATGTAGGAAAATAACATCCAAAAATAGATGCTTGGTTACTCGAGTGAGAAATAAGTATTTTATTCAACTGTAAATTGGCTATTCCAGCTACTGACCTTAAAAGTGTTGGTCCAGAGGCATGTAGGAAGAGGAGCTTTGATTGCTTCAATAATTTCTACTGCTTCAGCAACAGGGAACATCTAAAGTTTGGAGACCACAATTTATAGTCATTCAACACAATATGACCTCATTTAACTTTATTCTGAAATTCACTAAGCTTCAAACAAAGTGCTAAAATGGAAATCAAACAAAGCACTGGAATAGATAATAACAACAAAATTCCAAAAAATCAGGCTTCAACCTTGAGGAAGGTCTAGATCAAATAGTCATTGTAGCCATAATATACAGACAAATCTGCAACAAGCCACTTAGTATAGTCCTTTAGAGTATACCCTTTTTTCCTTAAAGATTTGAAATTGGACAGAATTCTAACAACTGATAGAGAAAGGATCGATATATATCATTAATGAACACTATCAAACATAGTCGAAAAAGATGAAACAAGTGATGCCTTGTAATCTTGAAAACAATGCAACAATAATCAAAATTAAAACATTACCCTCTTTTATTCTCCTCTTAATGTTTGGGAGGTCAGGTGGGCACTTCCCCTCTTCTTCAAGCTCCTGAAAATCATTACAAAACATATGAACAAAATTTAATAGTTAAGTGGAAGCCTCCCATCAACAACAAGATCCAAATATCCGTGTATCTATCTCAATCAATCCTCTAAACCCTTCAGAGCTGTCAATTTTTCCACTAACCTATTATGCACAAAAGTCAAATTTTAGAGTTATGTCACCACTAAAAACAAAAGAAACAAAGCTTTGAAACCAAATCCACACACAACACAATGTGGTATTCATAGAAATCCATACAAACAAACTAAACTTAGATCATTGGAATGGAAACAACTTCAAATTATGATATAGAGCATGGATTCACTTTACTCAACTGGAGACACATTTCACAATAATGGGTTCTTCATCTAAAACATTTGTACGAGGTTCAAATAGTAAACAAATTGATGAAAGATAGAGGAATTAAAAAGATACTTGGATGTAGTTGGATTGAAGGCCGTAAACTGGTACATGTTTTTTGTGTAGGAGTCATATCACATCCACAAACATGGAAGAGCTATGCAAAGCAGGAGAAATTGGCTTGGAAAATGAAGGCATTAGGGTATAAAGAATCATTTTTCTGCCACCATAGTGAAAAGTTAGCACTTTCTTTCATCTTTGCATATTGATTTGATGCTTCAAATGATGCATTTATTATATTCAAAAGTTCATTACCTCATTGAGATTCTCTTTGTTTCGAGAACATTTTAATATTCTCTACTTAAAAGGGCCAACCACGTGATGGTGGAAGCTCATTTGGCCTTTCCTCCCTCCCCCTCACATCACTCTCAATTCCCCATACCCGATCATACAACATTAATCATTCATTCATCCATTAATAACAAAAAGCATTCATTCATTCATCCATTAATAACATATAACATTCATTCATTAACATATTCACATTCATTCATAATATGATTACAATCACTATTTTTTTTTGTTTCTTTCTTGAAGCTAAAAAAAGTTGAAGTGGAGTATTGTTTTCTAAATCATATGTCCCCCCTTCAGTTGTTATGCCCTCTGCTTGTGATCTTAATGTACGCCTAGTCGTGTACGCACGATGTGGAGGCTGCTGCAAGGGGGGTCTGCTGCAATAACAAATAAATGTTAAATTGATATGTTTTATTATTATTGTTACAAACATTTCATTAATTAAAATAACATTAGAGTGGTTCTCTTTACCTGATGGGGCCACATCATGTTCCTGATCTTCTCTTATAGCCTCATGCTCAACATGTTGAACACCCTCTAAATCTTGATATGGAGTTGAAACACGAAAGGTTACATTAATCAATACACCAATTGCAATTAAATATGTTTAAAAGAACATTAGAGTGGTCCTCTTTACCTGATGGGGCTACATCATGTTCCTGATCTTCTCTAGCCTGATCATGCTCAACATGTTGATCATGCTCTACATGCTCTAAAGTTGAAACATGAAAGGTTACATTAATTAATACACCAATTGCAATTAAAGATGTTTAATTGTATTAATCCATACTGTGTTTTGTATAGCACATGAATACATCCAGTACCAGGATGCACACCATGACCTTCATCCTGTGTTGTGCTCCACCTCACCAAGTCGCATTCCAATGTCATGTGCAGTATTATCATTGCTTGTCCTGCTTAAAACAAATAGGCACATAATTACTTTATGGTGAAAATTAATATTGAATAGACTGCACAAGTATTCAATTTTAAATAAACTTTATTGAGTTTATTTACCTGCATCATGTCGAATGTAGTGGAAGATTGTGTTTTCCTATTCAAGACTCTTAAGCATTCAGCCACTTAATTCATAGTCTTTGCCGGAAGGGAAATCTTTAGGTCCTCTTTTGTGGGCACTCTGTTGAATTCAAAGCCCTGCATTTTTGCATAAGATCATGAATTTTGCTTCTATGGTGTGATAAAACCAAAATTGTTTGCAATTTATTATTTAGATGCACAATATTTCATTTATTGATACTTACAATTCGTGCAACTAATTTCATATAACCACTAGAGCCGAGTTTGTGTTTCCCGTGTTTTTCTAGTATTGCTTTTGTTTCCTTTGATGTGTCAAGCAACCTATGAAAAGTTTGAAATACATTAGATTATGTAAAAAGAAAGAGTAATCAGTATATAATTACATTGTTGATAGTATCACATACCTTCCTCCACCAGGTGGTTTCTTTCCTTTTTTCTTTTCAGCCTTCTCCTTTGCATCCGACACTAGGTCCTTCCACTCCCTCTTCGGAATCATGGGGGGATGCTCGTACTTTTTGTTCTTCTCTAAATGTGACCTATATTGGTCCCTCACATACTTTAGATAGATACCAACTTTCTTAAGGACCTTCGTTCGGTTGAATGTTTTATCACCAAACAACACAACTAAACAGTTAATGAGCTCATCTTTTAAATCTTCATTTTGGGCATTCCACCATGTACATATGGTGGGCCCAAAGAGCTCCAATGTAATATCACTTAGATTTTTATAAAAAAACATCATTTCCTACAAAATGATCATGGGATCATTAGTCTAAAAAGAGTGATCAATAAAAAAATTTTAATTGGATTATATATAATAATAATTAAAACATTTTAAAATACCTGGGACCTCTATCTTTATGGGAACGAAATCCTCGGTCACCAAAAATGTGACAAAAAATGTTCTCATACTAGTAATACGGGAAGATCCAGGAAATGCTACTAAAACATCACCAGTACTAGTGGCCTCTGCATCCCCAGGTACATGTCTTGATGCATGTTCTGACATGTGTTCTTTGCGAGACGGTGCACTACCTGATGCCTGCATGGTATGTGATGCCGACATTTCAGACGACAATATAGGAATGAATGATGGGGTCAGATGAGGTGATGTATGCGTAGGAAGATCATGATTGACACTTGTACCAACCCCTACTCCTCGGGTAGCACCTGCGGTACCCTGATCATGGCCAACAACATCATGAGGATGCAAAAAATCCTATAAAAACAACACATTTTAGTTCATGCCATAATAGAGTACAAAATATAAAAACCATGAATGAACTTATGTTATAATTAAAGACCTTATGACAACTTGCTTGCAAGTTTTGTACTCTCTCAATCAATATTTTAACCCTCTCTCTTATCTCATTTGTTTGAGGCACTATGAATAACAATTGAAGGATTTCTTCATTGCATTTTTTTTTGTCTTCCTTATCATATCGAGAGGGTTTGTTGAATATGCAATGTCATCATCCAATAACAATGACTGCACCTCAACCCTATGGATGCTCTCCTCTACTGCTGGTGCCTTTCCCCGATCAGCTGACTGCAACAAAAATATTAAAAACATTATCGAAATTAACCCAATAAACTTATGAAAAAAACATAATAATAAAACATTTTGCTCGTATCTAATTTGTACAATTAGAATGAGGTAAACCTGTTAGGTAGAAGCGTCTGAAGATGCATTACGATATGTGGTCTGGGTCAGAGCCTTCCCCGTAAAATCAATGTCCCGCTGTGACAAAAATTAAATATAAAAAAATATTATTGAAATGAAACCAATAGACTTAATAATAAAATGGTATATTGGAGTCATTAATTGGAGGTTGGGTAAAATGATATATAGTTCGTACCACCCCCATAGTAACTGTGTTTGTATCTAAGTGATTCAAATTGTAATCGATTAGCAACTCTTCCCCTGCAGTTATTGATTTTATTGCACATACGAATACATGGTTTCCCTCGTGTGCCTCGAATATGCAATTGGGTTGCTTATTTGTTGACCCAGGTTGTGTACTATTTATAAAACCTGCAATATTCCTTGATGCTTTTGGCCTTCCGTCAATGTACACAACCACTCCTTTATTTTGATCTTTATCTTTTAGTTGTATATAATTCGCTGATAGTGCATACCTACGCATACTTCATGTATATCGAACCAGCTGCATCCAATCTTTGTAACTGTTACAGGGTCCGACATACTCCATCAATTTAGTAACATTTTCGTAATAGACCTTTATGCTGTCCATGCAAAATAAGCCCAAACCATGTAATGACGATGGTGCTATGCAATATATCCTCTCGTTGACACAAAAATCAGCGTTTATTGGAGGAAGTTCCTTGGGTACCCACTGTTTTCGTAGATGTTTGTACCTCAAGGGCACCTCGATGTTGCCTATGCTCTCATCATCATAAGAACATGACCCCCCCCTTCAGCAAGAAAAAATTCCATATGTTTACAAAATTTTCTTCTAATATTTTGACCTCTATTTGATCTCACTCTTTTAGACCTACCACATGTCTCACTTTCCTCCTCTCTTCCTGAATATCCCTTGCTCGAGGAAGACAGATCTAAAAAATACCTATTTGGTGGTACCTACACTCATAAGGATGTTGGATGAAGTTCTTTCATGGTGATGTGATCCCAAGGTGACATTATGATTAATCTATCATTTCATTGCTAGAATTTTACAGGTTATAAGGTAATCAAGTCTTGATAGATTGCAAACTATTGTTACTACCGTCCAAATGTGTCCATCCCAAATCAAATCTACTTAACATTTTAACTCCCAAACTTTGTAACAAGTGTTAAATGTGACTATGGTCCACCAGTTACACAACCAAGGCCTCAAATGTATTCTCTAATTGTAATCAAAGGACTTTTTCTCCTCATTCAAGTAAATAAACTTGAAGGAAACACCACCAAGTGGTTTATTGGACACCTACATGACTAAAAATAGCAACAAATTTACATTTAATTTCCATATGTCTAAGTGGTTAACAGGGAGGGAGTGTGTACTAGGCCTGGTTAAGTCATCATAAGTTTATGTTTTGGCAATAAAAATTATTTAAGTCATCTTAAATCTTCCTATGTCTAATTGCTAGGAGACTTTTGGTATGTTTTAACGTAGGATGAGTGGTTGCATCAATGTTCTAGTTCTCTATGAAAAGGTTGCAACATCTTCAAATAGTGAAGGTTAGTGCTCATAGTCATTTGAAACAACAACATTTTCATTATGTATGATGGTAGGATTTGATAACTTAAAAGAATTGGCTACCCAACAAACTTAAAGTTAAAATAAGCTTTTTCAGTTTAACGAGTTAGCACTTTCTTTCATCTTTGCATATTGGTTTGATGCTTCAAACGATGCATTTCTTATCCCACTTCTATCATATTGTATTCCCATCCCATTGCAATTGTTGATACCAAAATTTCATATCAAATACCACGTTCTTGAAGCAATTTTCTGTGTTTTTACTATTTTTCTGAAGTTCTTTTGTGTTGTATGGATCCGTACAAGTTTGAAATTCTCTGAGATCATTGGTGTAGATAAATATATGTGTTCATACAAGCTTGATATGCTCTAAGATCACTATTTTGTGGGAGAAAACAATCAAATACAGGGACTGCCTTGTTTTGCCTGTGTAAGGGTTTGAGGGCTAAATAGAAATGACATCCACCAATCCACCCATTGTCTTGGAACAGTAACTTTGTGGATTGGTGTGAAACATGGTATGATAGAGGTTCATTGCATTTAGGGGTCTGTTAAAGCAAGAAACTTGGCATTGAATTGATGCCCTAGGGCTGATAGGGGAAATTTTCTTATGAATTTGTGGTTGTTAAGTCAAGGTTTGTCAATTTGATGGATATATTGGTAGAGTCATGGTGACATTATTTGATGG